>PQWD01005872.1:0-29592 GCA_019425675.1 Leucinodes orbonalis | reverse complement strand
TTGCTTCTCAGCTGCTCCTATTGGTTTTTGGGATTTCTACCTGCCACCTTTTTTAATACGTTTGCATCGCCTCGTTGAAACCTTGTTTGATTTCTTAAGACCCCTAGAAATTCATTAGCTGCTTCGGAGTTTGCTGCTGTCGATGAAAGACGTTCTTAGAAACGTCTCGCAATATCTTTTTCTTATAAATCTCGAGGTATTTTAGAGCCAGTACCTGTGAACTGTGTGCTCTTCAGATGATAACTCTAAATGATAAAAGTTTAACCAGTAGTAGACTCGATACTGAGTCCTCTTGGTAGGTAACACCCCAGTGCCAGATATCATCTCGTGAAACAGGAGTCTTATGCACTTCCATATTTCGGGATGAGGGCACTGTAGGGAAATTACCTGGTATAAGAGACGTAACATGTGTTGTCTCGGGTGACGAGCGCAGTGCGGCAATGATGTAGGATAATAACTGTCTATCAGTTGTTCATCTCTTTCAGTGTCACTATGTCATGGTCAGACTATGATATTCTGTATATATTAAGGTAGATACGCCTTCCGTGCCTTAAAAAAGAACCGCCGAAGAAAGTACAGTTTGTACTCTTTTGTTTTGGTAAATATACGTTCATTCGAAATATGAGTGTGTGTGCTGTCACTGCATTCGGAACACTTTTTCCGATTGTTTTGTGAGCATCTCACGAATCCATACTTTTTACATCATTGTGGTCAGGATTATGACTTACCATCAGGTCAGCGGCCAGACCGTCCTGTCCACTTATAACAAAAAAATATTCCTCTTCCTTGTCTCCCGCCTTCACGCCAATATACATACTTACTTGAATCGATTCTAACATATTGTTATTGATTGTTAAGGCCTGTAAAGGTAAAGAAAAAAAGTACATGGTTAAAGATTATCTTAAAAATTTTGAAATAGTTATGTGATACCTGCAGTGAGCGTCTGAAAGATCACTTAGGGAAGAAGGGTCACAAATAATAGACACAACCAAAAAGTCAATAATATCGGTACAAACGAAGTGTCCATATTGTTGTCAACGTCATAGTACTCGTAGGATATGAGAAAATTTACAAAGAGTTTTCATAGCCACACTCTAATCTTTATTAGCTTTACATTAAAATCAAAGACGTATAAACTTAATTTCATGTAATCTCATGCAAATAAGCATTTAATTTTCAAAGTTTATGGCGTAAACTGCCTTCTCACCGTAGAAGTTGTGCCACCCAACATGATAAAAGAAACATTTTGATTGAAATGAATTTTCGCTATAGTAACTAGTGTACTACCGGTTCATCATCAGTTCATAATAATAAACGTCTTCACCGAGGGGCACGAGTCTACCCATAAAGGGTGATTAGGCCTTAGTCGTCCACGCGGACCTAATGCGGATCGGCCAACTTCACGCACAGTCTTTGAATCTCTTTATAGGCGTGCGCAGGTTTCCTCACGATATTTTCCTCAACCGTAAGAACATAGGATAAACTTACATAATAAAATAAATAATTTCTAAAAATTTCAAATACATTGTAATCGCGGAATGTGAACTTTTACCCTTCAAATCGAAAGGCAACAGTCCACACCAATGACCCACAGACGCTCTACCGGTTAAATTTATTAATATATAAATATAGACATTAAACAAATTTCTAGTTTTTCTTTTCCTTTGATTATTCTAATGAAGTCAACCGTCGTCTTAACAGCTCGCAGATATGAAACTTATTTCTATTTTATTATTTTCCTTTATTTCTAATAAAGTCATTTTGTATCTTAATGGCATCCGACGGTGACTGACTTCACATGTGAAAATTATCAGCGGGCAATGGGGTCATCACGTATACGCTTATTATTATGTGACTTTCAGTTTTCTATCGCAATTTCCCATGTTATAGTGATAGTGGGATTGAAGCATATGTAAGTATGATTGCAAGAATTTATTATTTATACGGTGTACACGTGTTCAACACGAGATTACATCAATATCTCATAGACGGGCGTCTGATAAGCTTCGGGAACTTTTGAGTGGTTCGCATCGGTTGATCAATTATTCATGGGCGAGACACGAGCTTTGTAACGTGTACTGGTGTATTTCTTATATTAAAGCGATATACTTTACAAATAGAGGATTTTGAATACACCCGTCGGAATACCTAAATCATCATCAGTTAAAAATAAAAAGTAGATAAAAAAAACAGCCATGGCGAAAAAAAACAAAAAACAACAATTCCTTCCTGCCTTCGTGCATTGCGTAGCTATGGCGAAACTGAGCCATCATACCTCAAGCGGGCCTGATTAAGTTTATCTAACGCGTAGTACCTGATACGTATCGCGAATAGCTGCGTGGGTACTTCTATGTATTGGGAAAGGGGGATTATACCTAGTGTCAAATAATGAATGAAATGAAATGAAAATGAAATGAAATAAAATAAATGAAATGAATGAAAATGTAATGAATGAAAATGAAATGAGTGAAAATGTAATGAATGAATAGAAATGAATTCATTTTAATTTTGAACACTCGTCAGCGGAAAACCTCTAAGTCGTCATCAGCTTTACTGCAGATACAGACCTCCCCACAGCATAGCTATGGGGAGACTGAGCCATAACCCAAGCGGGCCTGATCAGGATTGATATCTAACGCAGTACTTGTTATCGTATTGGGAATAATTGCGTTTTGTTCTCTGTTTGTAAGAGATCATTAAAGCTAGTGTCATTAAATATATTTTTAAATATCTACAAACATTCGCACAGCGCCATCTAGCTACAAACTACGCATATGCCTGTAATATGGATACTAACAACAACAACGGATATTATACGAAGAAAACGCTTCTTAAATTTACTCGGTATAAGAAATGAATAAATATATATCTACAGACGCTTACACAGCGCCATCTAGCCCCATATTAAGCGAGAGGCTTGTAGTTAGTGTAGGTATTAAACAACTGATAAACATACAATATATATATATATATATATATATATATATATATATATATATATATATATATATATATATATATGTAATACATACATATTACATGGAATCAAGACCATTACAAATTTAACTTTTAATAACATTTATTGATAGAGTAAATTTTAGTGTTACAATATGAACGTTTCCCGCGTACAATGCTAATGTCAAGCGAGCGATATTAGTGACGTGACATCACTCTTCAATTGATTAGGGATGGGAAGCGTTTGTCGTTTCTTTTCCGTCTATCAGTAGTACCACCGCAGTGCCATATACTATCCGAGAAACAGGACAGTGTTATGAACTTTTGTGTTTCGGGCTGAGGGCACTGTACCTAGTTAAATTACAGGGTGTTAGAGTCCTAACATCTGTGGTCTCGGTTTACGGGCGTAGAGCAGTGTTGACGGAAAAGTAATCACTACTTACCTTCTTTTATTAAATTTCTTCACAACTGCTTCTGTCATTGTCAGGTGTATAACTTACCACCAAGTGCGTTAAAAAAAACCAGACCTAAAGTGTGGTGTTGTCAAAGCCACGTGAAAAGTGTTTAAAGTAACTTAAACTTCCTTGAAATACAGGAAAATTTCAACTATGTTTCGTATCATTATGCTTTAAAGGCGGATTTAATGCGGTTTAAATTTTAATACAATTTTATTTATAAAGAGAAACCATATTCTTACTACGTGCAAGATATTGTGAATTCTGTTTTAAACCTTTCCAAACATTCTTTTATAATTTCTTTATTCGCTAAGTATTTTGTAAAGAGTTATAAAAGTAACCACGAAAATACCTCGGGACCCCCAACAATTTAAATAGGACGGAAAATTTGCAATAATGAAACCCCTCAGGGGAGAAATGGGAAAATTATGAAAATACTCTGACTCAAGGGAGCTGAAAAAAATTAGTTGCATATTTACACTGATGGTTCAACTGAAACTTTTTTGGCGGTTAAAACTTTTATTTGCCCAGCCCGTTGAAAAATTGTTTTCACTTTTTGTGGAAGAAAAAAATGTTTCGAAAGATTGTCGTTTTAAAGATGAGATTTAAGGCAACTGATTTTATGTTCATTATTGTATTATATTTTGAATTTATAATATTATATAAATGTAAACCATATTATTTTAGAATCGAATTGCCTGATTAGTTTCTTGTCCTCGATGATTATTTTTTTATCAATAGTGATTTTTATTGATTAAAAGTGATTTTCAATGTATATTTTATGAAAGATTTTAATTAAAATTGTCGTTTTTATCCACCGTAAAGCAACGCACGTGTACGTCTCATTAAGGAAGTAAGGTTACAGGACGCCCATATTTCCCCATTCCCTTCCCCATATTTATATGTTGTCAAAATCCTCCATCTCTATACTAACTGATAGATTCGGTACTGAGTCGTCTAGGTGGGTACCACCGCTATGCCAGATATATTCCCGTAAAATAATATAATAATAATTTATTGCATTTCTCTGTTTCGGGATGAGGGCACTGTAGCTTGTAAAATTACCGGGTATAAGTGACCTAACTTCTCGTCTCGGGCGGGCTGTTGACGGAAAAATAATGACTACTTATGTCATTAGTTTCCTTTAACATTGCTGCTGACATGGTCAGGTGTATCACTTACCACCAGGTAAGCGCACTGCACACCAATATTGGCATAAAAAAACATACATTTACATTAAAATTATCAACTTCAACGTTTATTATTATGAATACCCTAACGCCACTATTAGACGCTGACTGTACAATTATACTATGTATAAATAAATAATAATAAATATCCACTGATATTCACACAGCGGCATCTAGCCCCAAGTTAAGCGTGAAGCCTATATTTTCGGTACTTAACCACGAATAAACATACTTGTATACATTTTTTTTGTAAATATTATACATACGAAACACCCAGACCATTACAAACAGACATGTTCATGCACACAAATATTTGTTCGAACCTGGAACCCTTGGTGTAGCAGCCGACGACACAACCGCTACACCAAATGAATTGTATGCACCAATTAACTTTAAAATTAAACATATTTTTCTATGAGAAGTACGTAAGTGAAATTACAAGTGCAATAATGACATGGGGCGCATAAATCAAATAGAGCTTACAGTGGAGTCTCGGCGGAGCGAGTGGAGAGTCGTTATTTAAAACAATCGCAGGCCCCACTGGCGCTTACTGTCGACTTGAAAAGAAGTGTGTTAGTTAAATAACTTTAGTTGCCATCATTTGATTTTTCATTCTCATTGTATTGGCTGAAGAATCGGATATACATCGAGTTCGATCACCCGATTTTTGTAATTTTATTTGTGTATGAGTACATATTTGATATTTGTATTGGTCTGTGTTTTCTGTTTCGCGCCCACTGAAAAGCGTCAGGGTCCGCTCGTAGGGGGGCCCTGGCTTATGCTGGGTCTGTATGTTAAGTCTAGACGTCGTAGCATGCCACATATTTGTTAGTCAGTAAGTTTTTAGTAAAAAAAAAAATACAAAATATATTTATCACCATATGCGATGTTTTAATTTAATTAATGTTTTCTTTCTTTCTTTTGTTCTTTGTACAATAAGTATACGTTTACAAAAAAAATCCGTTCTAGTGGTTATATTTTATTATTTAATATGTGATAAAATAGATATTAGAATGTATGTGTTTCACTGGCATGCACACACACATACATATATTTTGCTGTTTTTTAACATAAGAAACATGGGGAGAAGCTGTTCCCCACCAAGTGGAACTAAAAGGCATTGGTGGCTGTTGACGGCTTCCATACTAAGACTATAGTCAAGAGTATGGCTTAACAAAAGTACAGAACCATTTTTGAACGACCCTGTGGCGTATTGGTCGCGACGTCGGCTACTACACCAAGATTCCAGGTTCCATTCCCAGGTATTACACATATATGCATGCATGAACATGTCTGTTTGTAATGGTTTGTAATGGCCTGGATTAATACTGGTAAAAAAACGCACAAAGTGTTGTTTTATGGGCTCTTCATTGGTTTCGAAACCATACTACGCAGCGATTTAAACTCAGACCATGAAGGCAGCCATGTTACGTAGAATACAATTTTACCAATATTGTATCAAGTATCAATAAACCAAATTAAATTAGTAGAAGTTTTAGCTTGTTAGTAAACACTTCCATAACAGGTAATAACACGAAGTTTCAGTTACCATTTGAACTATGTTTTGAGTGGTTACCCCTATATAAGTTGGTGAGTCACATCACAATAGTTCCAAACATTAATATGTAACTTTCATCCTAATTAATACCGGTTTAAATTTACTGATGGTATTGGTAGGCTCAATGGTACAATCTAGGATGGTAGTCGTCATCGACCACCATTCCGCTTTGTGCCCAACCTCTCCAAAGATATGCTTGAAAGGCCTGTGCCCCGCAGTGGGCCGTGCCTGGTAAGGCATGGAATTATATTCGATTTTTTTTTATCCATCCGATGATTGACCGCTACAAAAGCATTCCTTATGCGATCGTTTCCTAAACGACTACGTCATCTTGTCCTTGAAAATTATTCCTAGGTAAAATTAAATAACATTGTTGATTTGTTAACATAGACTTGTTTATTATTTGTTATGGATCTTTTCTTTCGGCTGGACTCTTGCTGATGACTGCCGATGACGTAACAAAGAAGAAGTGATTGCAGATATTGGACATTCTAAAAGCTAATTAATATTTTTCCGTCGTTTAGACAGGCAATGCGCCTGAAAATGTATTCAGTTTCAATAATATACCAGAAAATGAATATGGTGCTGTTAATGATAGTGTTCTCGGAAAGCTTTCTCGGAAGGAAACGGAGGAGCCGCTATCGTGATGGCTCAGACGTTCTCTTAGAACCATCTTGTGGTTATTATGGCAAACGATATAGAAAGCTGTTTAAAAACAAAGCATTTCACCACCACCACCGCACATAGAATCAAATCTCAAATTTTCATCCTCGCCACCTAGAGGAAGTCCACGACAGTGCGTTTTTTTCGTAATTTCCTGTCACGGACGACGAAATTGTGGAATCAGTTACTACCGGAGATATTTTCTGAGCGATACGACCTGGTGTCCTTCAAAAAAGAGTGTATTCTCTTTTGAAAGGCCGGCAACGCATTTCAGTGCCCTCGGGTATTGCAAATGTATATGGGCGGCGCGCCGCGGCGCTGTCATTAACCATCAGATGAGCTGCTCGTTTGTCTGCTATAACATGAAAAAGGACTACATTATCTATACAGTGTTAGGGAAATATTTAAAAATCTGATATCCACTAACGACGCAATAATTTAAAATTATTATTCTGCTATAACCATAGTGCATAAAGTGCATAACATGTTTTAACAATACTCTTTTATCTAACTATACATATATAGCGAAATCAAAGAAAAAAACACATTTTCCTCATATTAATAAAGTGAGACGAATGATAAATTTATTAAATCTTCCTTTCTCAACAATCATTCTCTTCAAACCCTCAATACTATGACGACATCCGTTTTAATTTTACTAAAATCAATATATTTATTACTAAAACCACCTGTACATTGTATATCCCACGCGTTTTGTTCCAGTCATCTTGGCCCTATCCCTTTTCAACCTCTATCTGCAATCCTGAAGCCGATGAACCAAGCAAACAGTTAGAAGTCCAATTTGAATAATGTTTTTTTGTATTTAGCCTACCAGCAACACCTAACAAGCTAGACGGACAAGTAGTAAACGCATATTCTACTTTGGGTATGCCCATTCAACCTATTCCAGTCCACTGCTGGACATAGGTCTCCCCCATTTTGCGCCAGATATCCCGGTCTTACGCTTTTCTAATCCAGCCTCCACCAGCGACCTTTCGCAAGTCGTCGGTCCATCGGGCCGGACGGCATCTTACGCTACGCTTGCCGAGACGCGGTGTCCACTCCGTAACTCGCCTTCTCTCGTCTGAACATAAACACTTTAAATGTCAAACGAGAAAAAAATGCTATGCACAATCGGAAGTTAAAACAAACTGTACCGCTTGATTATCGTTTTAATATCGTTATCTAAATATGCGCATTGTTTTCAGCGCATCGATGTCAAAGATTTAATATTGAAACAGACTTTCCCGCGATCGCGCTGCGTCCGCTGAATTATTCATCCCACCTACGGCTCGATTTAAAAACTATATTTGCACCTCCATTTACCGGATTGACTATCCGTTTAAGGCATTCTTTAACATACAAGGCAAGGTAAGGACGTCTTAAAAGGTGGTAGACTTGGTACTAAGTTACCTAAGTAGGACTGTTTTGCACTTCTGTGTTTCGGGATGAGCTAGTAAAATTACCGGATATAAGGGATCTTACATCTGTCGTCCCGGGGGACGGCTGCAGGGCAGAATTAACAGACAATAATGATATCATTGATTTCCCTTAACATTGAATGCAAACATGACATGCATGAACATGACAAATGTGTCATGATCAGGCATAAGTGAAAGAACTGACCGTTCTGGTCATCTAACAACATATAGAACGACGACCCATTTGGTGTTGCGGGTGAGACATCGGCTGCAACACCTTCGGTTCCGGGTTCGATCCCCGAGCAGTACAAACATTTGTGTGCATGAACATATCTGTTTGAAATGTCTGAGTGTATTCTATGTATAATATGTATGTATTTACTAAAAAATTAATATAAGTATAAACATATCCGTTGTTTAGTACCCATAATACAGGCATCACGCTTAACTTGGGGCTAGTTGGCGATGTGTGAATGTCAGTGGATATTTATTTATTTATTTCTTATAGAAAATATGTACGTATTGATGTTTGTTGGCATAATAAAAAACAGCCTCCAGTTTTAATAACCTAACAGCAAACAGTTAGGTTTCAGGTTGTGGGATCGAATCCCGCATGGAGACCGCGTAGTAAAAGTATATTTTTGCAAACTTTGATTACGACATTAGTTGATTGCAGAGTTGCCGAAATATCAATAGTTGTACTATCGAAAGTTGACGATACACTGCAATACTATGGACAGTATCGTTGCTTAATATAGAAATGACTGTCGAAAGTATCGATACTATGGATCGTGGCAATACTATTTATAAACGGTTAACTATCGATAGTATCGATACTATCTGTCGACACTACTGTCTACACATTCACATACACACACACTGAAAAACACACACAAACAGACACTATTTCTTGTAGTATTAATCCATTAAAAAACGAAATTCATTGTATAAAGTAGTTTAGTTCGTATTTAAACAAACCATAAATGTACACCCATGAAATGTTATGGGAGAGCGGTTACTCCTGGGACAAGCGTCTCCACGCTTAACAGGAGTAAGTCAACCTCTGTATCATTGTACAACCTGCATTTTATGAAATAAAAATTTTTTCATTTTCATTTTTCATAGTGAGCTACGATACTATCGATAGTATTACAGTGTACCAATACTATTGTGCTTAACTAAGCTATCGATATCGATACTAACGAGACTATCGATACCATTGCTTTTGTCCAACTATCGGTGGACTATCAATTGTCGACTATCAAGCGGCAACACTGGATTCTATTCTATTATATTCAACCTATCGCATTCCACTGCTTGACATAGGTTTCCCCCATTTTGCGCCAGATATCCTGGCCCTCCGCTTTTCTCATTTAGCCTCCACCAGCGACCTTTCGCAAGTCGTTGGTCAATCAGGCTAGAGGGCGTCCTACGCTACGCTTGCCGGCCGTGGTCTCCACTCCAGACTCGACTGCTCCAACGGCCATCGGTTCTGCGACATACATGACCAACCCGCTGCCACTTCAACTTCAACACTGGATGATTGTCAGAAAAAAAATGGTGATTGTATTCTATTTATTTTTCACCTTTCTCCCTGTCATGGCTGAAGGTGGTTTATTAAATCAGCGCCACATCCAATTCCTCGTTTACGTAGGTGTAACGGCGACGTCTTGTGACATAATTATTTTCTATATTACATGCTGCCTAGCCCATTAATCACTGCGTACTGACATGGCTTTCACGTCACACATTTTTCTGTATATTGTACCGTCGGCTGAGAGATTTATATTATTGAGAGTGCTTCCAACATTGGCAAGGCGTAATTAATCGAAAGGCTGTTTTAAGATCTGGTGTATTTCACTTTGAATAACTTTGAGCGTGTTTTTGAGAATTTGTGAGGATATAATATTTTGTTTCCTCTTTAAGTTAGTTCATGTGTCGACTTAAAAACAAAAATGTCTTTATTCAATTTAGGCTTCCACTGATTCGGTCTGAGGTTATGTCCTGAGAAGATTCCAGCAAGAAACTCAGTATGTTAGTTTTATCCAAACTAATTCATGTATTCATAATTTTTTTTTTAAATTTTTTATAGATTTCATAATTTATATTAAAATCAGTGACTTTATTCAATTAATTGAATAAATATCTTAAATTGAATTAATATCTTTGCATAGTTTAATACTGAATTAATGGGATTAAATCTTAATACGAATCCAGTGTTCGATTCGAAACCTCTCCCACGCTTAATTGGTTTGCCGTAACTCTAAATTTGGTGTTGAACCAACAACTCCGACCGTTTACCTCAATCCCACATTTTTCAGCAAAAAAATGTGCCCTGTAAATGTGTGATAAACCTATTTCCACTCGAGCCCCGCCATGCTAGTTCCCAATAAATAAACACATTTTCCAACAGGGTCCCAATTCCACTAATTTCCTTGACATTACGTCACTTTACAACCCAACTGTAAATTTGTTATTCCAGTACAACTTTAATGTTATTGGTTAAAAATGGTAATTTTATAGCAGAATGAATTGTCGAATGTGTTTTTCGTTCCATTCAATGTGTTAAACAGATTGCGTGAGTGTAAACTTTTACTATTGAGACATAATAACGATACTTTAAGCACATTTTAATTTAGCAGAATTGGGGCCCAAACGTTGAAAACTATTTTACCAGATCGTAATGGAGTCATAACATGCTCCACGCTCCACGGCACTCACGCCATTTAATGAACAACCGTTAAATGAAAAAACAAAAATCTCCAGTGTAGGTTAAAAGGACGAGTTAATATAGTTCCCTATGTTGACGTTTCAACTTTGTATTTTTGGCATTCAGGAATTCTCAGATACACTAATCTTCGAACCTTATTATTATTATTTTTCGAACTAACTACTGCTGTTTGCCGCAGATGGCTCTTACAGCTTCACCGGGCAATTGGCGAGCGATGGCTTTCAGCCTTAACAGAACCTTACTTTATCCGAGTGTAAAAATGAAAATATCCAGAGACAATCACACAGCGCTTTCTAGCACCAATTTAAGTAAAACTTGTAAAAGTCTACTGCCAACATTTTAAAGCTTCCTTCACAATAGTGATGGTTTATTATGGAAGCCTGTATTTTGAATAGGTTTGTTAGTGATGTTTGGTGCTGAATGTTTCATCTCTACATGAGATATGATTGGTGTTTTATTTTCTAATCACTGCAATGATTTGAGTGTGATTGTAGAATACTAAGTACATATCTATAAACATACAGTTTAACCTAGCTTAAGGATTTCTTAAGTGATTGTTCGAATTTGATGTCCCATTAATGTCACCAAAGCAGAATTAAACCCCTTCACCGCCACTGACGCCTTAAGTCGCCAGTCAATAGATTTCCTATTGTGTCTGGATTTCAATGGGTTAAAGCAGTGATATGCAATTATCAAACATCTAAGGCCAGAAGAAAAAAAAACATATTTTGTACAGTCAGCACAACCCTTATTTGTTTATTTGGCGCAATGTTCGGTTTTCACAATAAGCGGCGGCAACCGAGTGCTATGATAACAATATCAACGTACGTAAGTATCAATAATGTTTGCGATGCAGTTGCAATGGATGATGCAGTGCCTGTGTTTTCCCAATACAATATTAATTACGTGTGTTGGATAATGGCAATACAAATGGGCGTTCTAGTTCTGTATTTCTATGGCAATTGAAGGTTTTGTAATTATGTTGTGGCTTATAAAGAGACTCAATAATGAAAATATTTATTATGAACACTTTATGTAATTTTCAAAGACAAAATGCTATTTTAATATGAAAGACGTCGTAATGGTATAAGCTATAAGGCGATCATTATGTTCATGTGTCACATTTGCGTATTTATGCGTATTGTTAAGACTGACACCTATTCCACCCGTGTAACAGGTTTATTTTAAATTTTCCGTTCATAAAGAACGTGTGGAGGTAATTACTTTCCATAAGGTGTCCTTTTTGCTGCTTTTTATGTCATAAAGTAATTATTTCTGTATGTGAGCTGTGTTTTTCCCAAGCACATTTTTAACCAGAATTAAATTTCATTCCCATGAAAGTAATTCGCCAGGCCAGAGGTTATGGCCCTACAACCACCAATACCTTAATGCGAGCTTATCAGTTAACTAATTATACAAAAAAACTACCGTAATCTCCATGTTTTTATTTTCCGTATAATATAAATTACAAATTGCTCGTGCGGTAGCGTAGGTTATGAATTTTAAGTTGGCTGTACACCAAGTTTTCTTTAGTATCCAATAATCATAAAGCCGGGTTGGAAATGAACATGTTTTAACGTTATTCATGTTTTTCAAAGGAAATTAAGTTTATATGGCTGTATGTGTATAAGGGTTATCGCTTGGTGCTAGGGCATTAGTGAATGATATACTTTGCATGGGTTATTTTAAGATTCGTAGGAAACATAATAAACTGAAAATCCAAACCATAGTAAATCACTTCTCTATAGAGATAAATGTAATTTATTTAAAGTTGGTATTGATAAGCACCTGCTAAGTTTTTTGGAGGTTGACTTCTCAGCCAATACAACATGCCGATTCTGTGGTGGGTTCAAATTGTTAGCGATGCTGATTCAACTTTAATGTAAAGAAGTAACCAAGAAGACTACTAGCTCGCAACGGAGATAATGATACGCCTGCTTATAACAAATGCAGTGTTCATTAAACGTCCCCATCGAGGGGCACGAGCCTACCCGTATAGGGTGATTAGGCCTTAGTCGTCCACGCGGGCCCAGTGCGGATTGGATTGAAGAGAACCAATACCTTTTTATTATATCACAAGTGTACAGAACGATCAGGACGCTCACCTGATGGTAAGTGATACGCCTGACCATGACAGAGTGGCATGAAAGAGACCAACAACTGACACAGTGCCCTCATCCAAAACATAAAAGTGCATAACACTCCTGTTTCACGGGACGATATCTGGCACTGCGGTGGTACCTACCTAGACGACTCAGTATCGAGTCTACTACATAGTAATATCTTCTTGTTGATAGTAATTAATTTCTGTGGTAACTTCTGTGTTAACCAATAAATCAAAATTTAAGACTCATATACTCAAAAATTTCTACAGTGCTATCTACTCAAAAATAGAAGTACATTATTATTTTATTTCACTGGGTCCATGTGAGCTAACCTAGATAATTCTGCAAATTGAGCTTTCGACAAGTAACTTAAACTAGTAACATACATAAAAGAGCGAACACTCTTTTAAAGGGCCGGCAATGCATCCTTTAGACGTTTGATCTTGGAAATGTACGGACGATGGTGTCACTTTTCATCACTAGATATTACTGAATTGTGAAATCGAACACATTGAATAAAAAATCTATCGTCAGTGTTACTTAAATAGAGAATTTTCTACGATTAGACTTCTGAAATTGTACATATGGATGTATACATTTTGACATTTCACACATCGCACAGCCCGCTTTGGTGCCTCGTCTAATGCGCACCGCAAAGGAATGGAATTCTTTGCAACTTATGTGTTCCCGATCATTAAACCTGGCCGTCTTCAAGGCAAGAGTGAATAGGCTGTTTCTAGGCAGGCATGATCCATCTTCGGCCGATCATCACTTACCATTAGGTGAGATGGCGGTCAAATGTCTCCTATAAAGGATAAAAAAAAAACTCTGAAGATACACAATTTTCTCCTCACCTTTATGACTGTGACTGCAGTAAATAGATACAGAAGCCAATAGTCCAGATGTAAAAATCATTAACTTGACATGTACAAAAGCTAACTTTTTAAAAAAAATAGTCTACGCCGATTAACAAATAAATTAAACTTTCCGTTGTATTTCTGTACAAAATAAACGATTCCAAGTCACGTCCAATTATTTTCTATAAAATTACGCGTGACAAAATTTCATCGAGGTGACAATTTAGCTATTTACTCGGGCCTAATTAATTCGCACCGCGTACAAAATTCCAAGAGATAAGGAATGCGTCCGAAACTTTTACAACAAATATTATAACGTTTAAGTCGATTTCTAGACGGGACGCGTAAAGATTTGTAAAACGGTTAATGGGACTTTTTATGAAATTGGATTTTGATTCGTTAATACAATAAAGTTTTAACGAAAAATTTTTAAAGTGACTTTTTGATGATAATTGAATATTTGCATAATGAGGATTCTTAGTGTGTCAAATAACCACAAGTAATTACTACATTAGAAAACAATACGAAATTTAAATTTACAGCGATTTCAATCATAGCATTGTTTTATTCAATTTGTACTAATCTCTAACGAATGAATCACTAATCAGAGAGAAAGGAGCTTAGGTGAGGAAGGTTATATCTCAGCAGAATTGGCCGGTTAGGCGTAGTGATACATCGGCCACCAGTTCATCAGACCACACTTTTAAATATATTTGATTATTTTTATATGAAACTAACTTTTGCCACATTTTTCTCGCGTTAGATTCGGGTAACACGGTGCTTTCCTAGTTACAAAGACATACTATCATATTACGCTGCTATAGATGTACTCTAGCAAATTCTTTGTAAACGCAAGCTCTTTGCTTAATATGGGGTTAGATGGCTGTGTGAATGCCAGTAGATACTTATTTATTATTTCAAAAATCACGTTAATTCGTCTTTCCGTTTTGCCGTAACACAAACAGACACACTTTCACATTTATAATGTTATTATGGATTATTTTTTCACTTGCCCATCTTGTTCTTCTCTTATTAAAGCATCTCAAGCTATCGTATACCCGCAAAATTTACACAAATGAAGCTAAGGTAATAAGTGCGGGCGGCCAAGATTAACTCAAACCATATTCCGGTTTATCTCCCGCAGGAGTACAATGTGGGAACGATCCGGAACTCCCGACACGGTATCTAGTAGCTCACCTGACTTGTTGTCAACTGTTAATGGCTATAGAGCAGCGAATTTTGTTTTATATGTATTTCTATATGCATCATTATGAACCTGTAACGGCAAACTGCAGGCCCTCCCGTGCAGCGCAGCTATGGGATTGGGCCATAACTCACCACGCGGGCTCAATGCGGATTGGTGGGTGCTAACAAACCACCCAAGATAGTAGCCTAGACCGACGGCTTAACGTGCTATCCAAAACACGTAATCATATTTCTTTTTGCACAATCAGGTGATTCAGACTGCAAAAACTAGCTCACTGCAGCGACCTAAGCCGAATGCTGCACCCAGACTAAGAATGCAGTTACTACAGTACAGATAACAATACAATTCATCATCATCAGCTTATTAAATGTCCCCACAGAGGGGCACGAGCCTACCCACGCGGGCCTAGTGCGGATTGGACGACTTCACACACAACCCTCGAATCTCTTCGCAGGCGTGCATGAAGGTTTCCTCGCGATGTTTTCCTTCGTAAGATTGTCGGATAACGTACATTTATTTTCGTAAATTCGAAAACACATTGGTACGTGTCGGGATTTGAACCTCAGCCCTCCCGGTAGGAAGGCGATAGTCCACACCATTCAGCCACCGACGCTTAACAATATAATTATGTGTTAAAAATATTATGTAATTATCGGCATGGGCTGAAGCTCGAGCACGTAAATCTTCGGATACACTGGTAATTAGAAAGCCTTTAACCTTGCCGCTAAAATTTGTAAAAGGACGCTACGCAGGGCTCGACACGACCACATTAGCCAGGTTGGTGCCAAACTAGTCTATGCCGTCTATAGAAAATAAAAAAATATATATACATCAAAGAGCGAATGACTACCATTAATATTGTTGTCACAGACATCCGAATATACAATTAGACTGGACGAACCGCCAAGTTTATAGGCAGTCCCAGTGTCGCAATTTCTTTTCGGTTCTTACCTGTGAAAAGTTATTCTATTACTTGGTAAATTTACTGATTTATTGCCATGATGGCATGTTAATTGCACAAGATGGCATTTTGGAAAAAAAACGGTTAATTCTTCTAATATTCGTGCGTCTTGACTCGTCTCACAGAGCGTAAACTGGCAGCCAGTATATGCTCGTTGAGCTTACATTTGTCGCACTTTAAACGCGGCTCGCCCCATCTCTTATATTGGGAAATCTGTGATTGTTGTCATCGTACGCATTTACCCCGACGCTTACTTAGTGGCCGCACTCTGTTAGCTCAGAGAACAGTTGTGTATGACGCCATTCATCACGCGTCTCGTCTGCGGCTTTTATTAATTCACCCACTCGGGACCATGGCTCCGTCGCTGCTATATTTGCTAAAATCACTGTTCCAACGATACGCGGCTACGTGACTGTGCTTGTACGTCGGATCTTTTAAACGGCACATGTAATTTGTTTACAGGCTCTGCGTATTCACGGGCGCTTTCGCTAATGCGTAAGTCGCTTCGCAGCGCATTTTGGAGAGCTGTACAAGTTACGTCACAGTGTTTATACAGTCTTAATTTGTAATGTTGCACGGAATAGACTCGCAGCTTTTAATGGTTGCTAATTTTGTATACATTTGTGCAGATGTGGACTGTGATAGGAGAAAGAGATCACACCAGCAGAAAAGCCCCTGAGTATTTATGGGTTAAAAAACGTGATGCGAAGTGAATTTATCAACGTAACATGCTCGACATAATTATGAAAATGATAGAATCCAACTCAAATTCGTAATTTTAAATCGTCAATTACTTTTAAATTTATGTCTACTGACAGTTTGGAAATAAGAAGTTACCTACGTAGATAGCATAAGAAACTATAAAGGCCAATCTTTCAAAAGGGAAATTAAATTTGTTTACAGGCAATGCTTATGCGTAGGCGTTTTCGCTAATAATGCCTAAACGTATGTCGTTTCGCGGTGCATTTGGGAGAGCTGTACAAATGTTCATCACATTGCTCAAACAGTCATATTTGCTGAATGTAATTGTTCGGAATTGACTCGCAAAATGGAAATTTTGATGACTCCGAATTATGGGAAGAGTAATAGCTCGTTAACTTGTCTTTGAAATAAGGAAATACAAATATATACGTATTTATAAGAACATGCCTTGTTATTAGATGAGTATTAATAACTTGTAAACAGGAAAACAAATTCCCTTTTTTAATGAAAGAAACCACAAGCAATAGAATCACTTTTCTGATCATTTAATTATATAAACGATCAAGCGATATGCTATTTTTTGACTATTTTCAACCGGCGTAATTTGTCATCCTTTGCATATCACCAAAACAATATTAGTTCACCAGTTTACTCAAAATTGAGAGTAAACTCTAACAAGCCCTTACATTTAACGTTGGTGAATAGAAATTCAGTTGCTTATTCCAACCGATGACTGTAATATGTCTATATATCGTACATCGTACTGTGAAAGCAAACAACTGCTCAAGGCAGTGACAGGTTCATCGTTCTTCACGCTTTAGATATGTTCCCTTATCAATTTAATGAGATTTTGTTTCTGACTGCTTTTACTTTAATCGATGAAGCAGTAGTTCGAGACGAGCCGATGAGAATCTTGTTAGTCGTTTATTAATTTTTTGTTTGATTTTTGTAAAAACTGTTGCTACATATTTACCTACAAATAACATTTAAATTTTGAGCGGCAGTGGCTCAATGGTGTGGACTGTCGCCTTCCAATCGGGAGGGCGTATTTTCAAATCCAGCAAGGTACCAATGTGTTTTCAAATTGTCTTTATTATATGTACGTTATCCGACACTCTTACGGTGGAGGAAAACATCATGAGGAAAACTACGCAGGCCTGCGAAATGATTCAAAGTTGGTTTGTGCAGTCGGCCAATCCACATTAGGCTCGCGTCAACGACTAAGGCCTATACACCCGCGTAGGAGTAGGCTCGTGCCCATCGGTGGGGACGTTTAATGAGCTGCTGATGATGATGATGAATGATGATTATGTTCTAACTGGGAATTTCCCAGTATTCAACATTAAATTACGTTAATTAAGTTTCTAAGAACGTATATTAATTATTATAGCTGTGTTACTAATAATCCTTCCAAAAGGAAGGATAAGTAAGATTGGATATCACGTTATTGGACTTTTACTTTGTACGAAGAGGGATTACCCCAAGTTTCCTTGGAAGTGAATGTAGGGAAGATAGTATCAATTATAATTTATTTATTCTCTTATCACAATACAGGGTAACGATTTAGACTGGTCAGCCTGAGCGATCAGATCTGTGGTGGCCTTAAAAGTATTAAAAGTATAAGTATTCCACTTTAAAAGGCAGGTAACGAATTTCTATAGCCTCTGGTATTTCAAATGTAGGTGGACACTGCAACGGTGGCATTTTAATTCTGGAAAGCCGTTGTCCCTTTAGCATGAAAAAATAGTTTAAAATAAATAAATAAAACTCACGCCCTAGTCCCAGAGGGGAAGGCAGAGATGATGGAACGCCACTTTGCGTGGTCCTGACATACTTCCCTAGCTTCATTTACATCCATCTATCTTTTCATACAAGCTCTTATATTCCTTTTGCTTGGGACCCCAGTCTCTTTAAGGACTTTACCAATTTGGTCAAGGTAAATCCTTCTGGGTCGTCCCCGCCTAGTGTATCCTTCCACATTTGCACAATGAACCTGTTTTGCTATTCTCCTTTCACTCATGCGCTCCAAGTGTCCATTCTAACATACCTCTTTCTTCTATTATATCTTAAAGATAGCTTTTTAAGTGATGCCAATCTTTCTAAACAGGTCTTTTTTGTAATGATCAAGAAAGAATCCGCAGACAGGGAGCTGCTTCCTTTAGTAGCTTGAATCAAAAATATTGAAGAGCTTAAATATACATTCTAAACTCTTATTTTAGAGTGATCTACTAGTAAAAATACTAAAGAAATTGCCCTAAAACAAACTATTCAAATATAGCATGTTTGTTGTTAAATATAACGACAATAGTTTCCCGTCCAATTTAACTTTTTACAATAAAACAAAGTAGTCTACATGCCAGACTCGTTATTTCGGTTTTGTGTAAACAAGAGGAAGTAATGTTCTGAAGCCACGTCACAAGTTCCAAAGTCAAGAGGGCAGATGTTTGAAGTTATAATGGCGTAAACACAAATAAAATACTAACGCAGCCTATTAAAATTCTACAAGGGCAGATTATTCCACGTGGAAATTATCCAAGAAATCTTAAATACCAATCTTTATTCATATTAAAGGGCACCTAATTTTATATGTTGTTTCATTTATCACTCTTGTTTATTTCCAATATTGTATTTTTAAATAAAATATAACCAACTTAACTTTTTAACCCTATAAATTTGGCACCATTTGGGATAATGGTTCGATCCCAATATTTGTGTGCATGAACATGTCTGTTTTAATTGGTCTGGGTTTTTCTAGGTTCTTATTTCTGATACCCGGTAGTAGATTCGATACTGTCGTCAAAGGGTACCACCGCAGTGCAGATATCATCCCGTAAATTAGAAATGTTTTGCACTTCTGTTTTTAGATGTGAACACTGTAGCTAGTAAATGTTTGTCCTTCGTCATATCACACAAAACAAATCTCGCGCGTCAGAAAGACAATCAATCATTCGCAAGCATGAAATTAGAATCACGAGGGCCGGTCATTAACACCTATCCCCACCCTCTTTAAGCCCCGCTGCTCTTTCCTTTGGCATTATTTTCATGTCGCTACCGGAGCGTGCCTAGAATCTAAAAGCATGCTTATTGAATGCACATCTCGTTACCTCAAAACTCCTCTATGTCGGTGGAGTAAGGTTGAAAGTTGTCGCAGTGAGCTCATATTAGTGGTGGTCGGTACAGAGTAGTTTTTTCAGGGATGAGTATAAAAACTTTAAATGTGAGTCAAGAACTTGGGAATGCAATTTGGCAGTACATTTATGTAGGCTTTTAAATTACTTATTTTTCTTTTATGTATACTTGAGTCTATACAGTTATATCGATACTCCGTTAGTAACTATTTTATCCTCAATCACTATCATATACATTTTACATACGAGTTATATAAAGTATTCAACGTTATTTTACATAGGTAAAATGAATAAAGATTGTACTCAAAGTTTTCTTTGATACCTAATATCAAGTGAAGTATATAAACTTTGAATGTTTACGAGATAATAAAGGATACAGACTTCAATCACTATAATTCCCATTGCACAGTCCAGGCTGTCTCATTAAAATTGGTGTGGGTAAATTGGCTTCATCCCACGGCGCCTACTATCCTAAGCTTGTAGGCGAAGCTTGGAAGCTTTATGCATTGAGGTAAATGCTTTATGCACCTTCTTCACCTTCGTAGCACATATTCATCATTGTTGACGACCCGTTTGGTGTAATGGTTGAGATGTCGACTATAACACCAAGGTTCCGGGTTCGATCCTCGGCCAGTACATACATTTGTGTACCTGTTATTTTTGTATTGGTCGTGGTATTTCTATGTATATATGTATATATTTTCAAATAACCCTCCCCGTCTAGCGCCATCTAGCAAATCACAAATAAAATAAATACACTCAACCAAACGCATTTTTTAGCTTGAATAATAAAACGTCTTATAAACAATTATCTTAAAAAATGGTAATAATAATGATAAATAATACTTCCTATACTGTGATTCCCGTAACGTAACGTACTTACGCAACACAAATTACGAACCAATACTAAAATGAAGGAAACACCACGTAAGCCTCCCACCAAATTATAGCCCTATTAGAGCCGAAAAACCTGCTAAACGTAACGCGAACAGTCAATTAATTTACGAGGCGGCATTTAGGGCAATCCGAGGATATTCGGTACAGTAGTAAGCCAGTAAAGGGCTTTTACCGAGTCTCCAAATCCCGTAGGTCACGATTGCTTAGCGGGACACCTGAGAATTAATGGGAGATAAAACGTTACGGCTTTAAGGATGAGGGGAGAAAGGAAAATGGTCGACAAACTACGCGTGTTCCAATTAAATAATTGTTAGTTTTTTTAACTATTAGTAGAATTTCTAGTGTGAACTCAGATTAACTGCACTATCAAACTACTTCGCTTAACCATGCACGCTATTTGGCTACTTGCGCACAGAAAACAAAATAAATTATTACAAGATAACTGTTTCCAAAACTATTAACTTTTCATAGGTAGATCATTTGTGCCAGACGTAAGTAAGGTCTTCGTAGATGTTCAAGTTAATAAACTTTGAGATATTTTATGTCCAATGAAACGCAAAATATGAAGCACCCACTGAAGTTAACCCCAATGCGAGTGTATCGGTAAAATCTCAATAATATAACAGCAAAAAAATGCAATTACAGATTTACTTAATTACAATCTGCCACTCGATGACAGTGAGTAGTAGGTTCATACTATTAATCACAATAATACAATGAACCACAAATTAAATAATACTACTATGAACATCCAAGTGTTATTGTCAGGATCTGCTGAATACTGTCTAACGCCATCTGTGCAATAAAGGCGGCAACGTCACGTCATACGTTAGGAACAATTTCGAACAATGCTTAGTATATGTAATACTTGAGCAAGGTTTAGTTAAAATTTTATGGGTGGCGTTGTTAAGAGCTGTTTTTCTATAATACAATTTTGCAATGACGACATAAAGGTTGTCCTTTCGAAAAAGTTTTCAAAGTTTCTTGGTTGTTATTAAACGAACAAAATGTCTTTATACAATTAAGGTCTTTTTATAATACCTATAAATGTAATGTACTACCACTGGTCGGACTGTAGTTATATAACTATACTAATGTGATTACAATTATTTTTGTGGTAGCTTATTAAATTTTTTATGCTTAATCCCACAAATGAGTTCCCGACCTTGTGAAGTCTGAAATTTGGGACAGCAAGTCTGTGCTTATTCCTAGTGTTAAAATGTTTGTGTACATATTCAAGAATTCACTGAGATGGTAATACCTAGGTGTAGTACCTAGGAAAGTGTTCAAGTTAAATATACATATGTATCTGCAAATGATATTGTTTACAAAAGCTTCCGTGCATAATATTAATAAGGTAAATTATTTATTAAATTAAGAACTGTAACGGTCCCAATATTGAGCCTGGGACACTCATCAATAAAGGGCCCGATGGAGCCGGTTCCCCATTCACATTCAATTTCTTGAACTGTTAACCAGATCATAGATATTTAATTTTTTTTTATCCTTTATAGGCATACATTTGGCCGCCATCTCACCTGATGGTAAGTGATGATGCGGCCGAAGATGGATCATACCTGCCTAGAAACAGCCTATTCACTCTTGCCTTGAAGACGGCCAGGTTGTAATGATCAGGGAACACATAAGGAGGCAAAGAATTCCATTCTTTGCGGTGGCATTAGGAACGAGGCACCAAGCGGGCTGTGCGGATGTGTGGAATGTCTACCACGTAAGGATGGAACGCTCGCCTCCGTCTTTTATCCGATGGTGAAAAGGGGCTGGTGGAATTAACGCGTGTAATTCCATCGCACACTCACCGAAATGTAGCCTGTAAAAAACCGACAGCCGTGCAACATTACGACGATGCTCGAGGCTTTGCAGCTTAGCGTCAGTCAGAGTAGGGTCGCCAATGAGCCGCTCAGCACGCCGCTCAATCGAGTCCAAAGCAGCCAGTTGGTATTTGGCTGATCCATCCCATAGGTGGAAAAAACATGTATTTTAGATTGTTGATTTTGTTACTCTTTGTAACTCTAAGGTACAATTTATTAATAGTATAATGATAACAACAAATATAAGTTTTTAATATTACTTTATTTGATAAATCTCTGGCTCTGTTGCCTATAAAACATTATTTAGAATTGTTCAAACAGTGCTCTGCTCTTTTCCTTAATTTTAATGAACCATTAACAATTATAATTTGTAAGCACTTATTTAATTGCACTGTGTACCACGAATTCATGAACCAGTTTACTGATGACGTAGTAATCAAGGTGTTTAATGTTTGTTAAGTTCATTAAAAATAAAAGATAACTTTGTAATGTACCAAAATAGTATAACCTTGAAAAACACATCGCCCATGGGAAATCCAAAGATTTTGGATTTACCTATTCAACTATCGAGTCACTGCTGGACATGGGTCTCCCCCATTTAGCACAGAATATCCCGGCCCTCGTTTTCTCACCTTCACTTTTTGGATTTGATTATCTGTAATACGAATATGCCAGAAATCAATGTAATAGAGCATTATTTTTGAAGATTTTTAAAACAATCGTTCCTAATTATATAAAAACATCAATATCTATTACACTAGAACTCAGTTTTGTAGTTATCAGTAATAGTTAAGTATATTGTTTGTATTATTTAAAAAAAGAACCTATTAATATCGCATCCACTGCTGGACATAGGTCTCCCCCATTTCGCGGCCAGATATCCGGTCTCCGCTTTTCATCAGCCTCACAGCGACTTCGCAAGTCGTCGGTCCATCGGGCCGGAGGGCGTCCTACGCTACGCTTGCCGAGACGCGGTCTCCACTCCAGAACTCGTCTGCTCCAACGGCTATCGGTTCTGCGCATACGTGACCA
This sequence comes from Leucinodes orbonalis, assembly GCA_019425675.1. Taxonomy (NCBI): domain Eukaryota; kingdom Metazoa; phylum Arthropoda; class Insecta; order Lepidoptera; family Crambidae; genus Leucinodes; species Leucinodes orbonalis. The sequence goes on along the minus strand of PQWD01005872.1, from coordinate 5,901 downwards.
GCCCACTGCCACTTCAACTTGCTGATCCGGCGGGCTATGTCGGTAACTTTAGTTCTCTTACGGATTAAATCATTTCTGATCTTATCCCTAAGAGAGACCCCGAGCATAGCTCGCTCCATTGCGCGTTATGTGACTTTGAACTTGTGAACCAATCCCGCAGTCAGTGTCCATGTCTCAGCTGCGTATGTAAGTACGGGTAGGACGCATTGCTCAATGACTTTTGTCTTTAAGCATTGCGGAATCGTCGACGTGAAGACCTGACGTAACTTGCCGAATGCCGCCCAGCCCAACTGAATCCTCCTACTAGCTTCCCTCTCGAAATTGTGCGGCCAAGTTGGATGGTTTGGCCAAGTAAACGTATTCTTGCACAACTTCGAGAAGGATGCCATCGACGCATATCGGTTGTGGCATGACATGGTCATTGAACATGACTTTCGTCTTGTCCAAATTCATGCCAAGCCCAACTCGTCGGGAGGATTCATTTAGGCTATTCAACATCTCAGCAAGCTCTTCCGATGACTCTGCAACGATGACGATATCGTCAGCAAAGCGCAGATGAGAAATATACTCTCCATTGACGTTGACGCCTCGTTCAGACCAGTCCAGGGTCTTGAAGACATCCTCCAATGCGTTTGTAAACAGTTTCGGGGATATAACATCCCCGTCTCACACCACGACGCAATTGGATGGGTCTTGTCCGCTGGTCTTGGATCTGAACGGTCATCGTCGCTGCGTTGGAGAGACACTTCATCACCTCGATATATCGCCAGTCGATACCGCATCGCTGCAGAGCCTCCAGAACAGCCCAGGTTTCAATGGAGTCGAAGGCTTTCTCGTAGTCCACAAATGCCATACACAGCGGCTGGTTATACTCTTCGGTCTTCTGTATAAGCTGCCGAACAGTATGGATGTGGTCCACGGTGCTGTAGCCTTTTCGAAACCCAGCCTGCTCCGGTGGTTGGAATTCGTCGAGTCTATGGCGAGACGGTTCGCTACAACTCTGGAAAACAACTTATAGACGTGGCTCAAAAAAGAACATTATGAAAATATTGTCATTTAATCACTTACAAAGCATTTCATTTATGCGTACCCTACCCTACCCTAACTATACAACATACCTATACCTAGCAGAGCTGCTGAAAAAAATTGATGGTTCTTTCAAAGTGCGTGTGAGGCTGAATGTGTAAGGTCCCGTAGTTTTTACTATAACCAAGTGTATCAGATTTAGTTCCGTACCACAATAAAGAATAGCCAAACATTGCCTATGTATTTCACATATTTTTTTTAATAGTTTAAATTTTGTTTTGTTTAAATATAATAATGATATAGCATAGTTTATGTAAAAATTTACTAACACTTATGAGTCTTGGTTACTTAATAAATGAAATTTTATTATTTTTTTTTTTTATTTTTTCGCTTGTATATCTCTCATTAAAAATTACGCGGGCGTTAACCAAGCGCATATTAATTAAGTTGGCGTTTTATTAGGGTATCTTATGCCCAGTTTAATAGTTCAGTTTAATACTATCAATAAGTGGCAATACGGCTGGTTGAATGAAATTACGCGTTATACGACATGTATTTAGGATAACTATTTTTTGCATTAAATACATTTTATGCTGGGGTATTTGTAAAGTTGTAGACTTTATGTAATGTTTTAGTATGACACCGGTTGAAGATATTACAATAGGCACTATTTGTACGTATCAACATTCCACTGTACTTTTATTTGAATGGCTAAATCTGTATATTTTGTTAGTTTGTCGTTGATAGTTCTCTGTATATTGTGGGTATTTGAAACTGCGATGTCGATAAGGTAAACTATGTTTTTCTCTTTATTGTGAAGTGTTATGTCTGGTCTATTGTAATGGATTGTTTCATCCGTTACTATTGATCGATCCCAATAAACTTTGTATTTAGTGTTGTATAGTGGAGCCGTGTATATTTATAATAAGCTACTTCCTTTTCTAAAAAATTATATTTATGGGCTATATATTTAATAGTTTTTATGAGGTTTTTAAAGATGCAATTGCAATAAACTTGTGGAATACTAGATAAATCTTGTTTATTAGCAAGAAAAAACCCACCGGCACAAACTTATATTCAATATAATATTAACATTTTGTGTTGGCGGTAAAACAAACTTATTCGCGCCATTTTTATTTCTTTAAAACATACGCAAGGGGTTAATTATCATACAGCCATGTTCAACAATCAAATTATGAATATAATAACAATGTATATTCAAATTAGTAATAAACATCATAACAATTAACAATAATAACCTCCTTTAGTAACAAATTATCTAAATTCGCCATTCTGACCACATAAGTTGTCCTCAAACTTAAATTAATAAAGGAATCATTAATTAAATAAATATTAGGGACCAACACATTAGGGACATTACATCTTCCAGTTCACAGGTTTGACTATAACTATACTTAAAGCATACTGAGACTGCAACGAAGCCTTCACTCAATGGGAGTCATCTCTGTCTTCCAGTCGAAAATGTTTACTTGTTATACAATCAAATATACATCTCATGACTGCAAGAAGCCTTCACTCAATCAGAGTCATCTTCGTCTTCCAGTCGAAAATGTACTTATCATACAATCAAATATACATCTCATGACTGCAACGAAGCCTTCACTCAATCAGATCATCTTCGTCTTCCAGTCGAAAATGTTACTTATCATTACAATCAAATATCATCTATGACTGCAAGAAGCCTTCACTCAATCAGAGTATCTTCGTCTTCCAGTCGAAAATGTTTACTATCATTACAATCAATACATTTATGACTGCAACGAAGCCTTCACTCAATCAGAGTCATCTTCGTCTTCCAGTCTACATCAATATCTGCATTTGATCCCTCACCGCAAAGCCAGCCAATAATCAAACTATATGACTTGCAGTCGTATCAACCTTCCAGATAACTCAATACTATATACATTCACATGAACACCCTACCCTTATTTTAGTATAATATTTTGAAGTTATACACATAATTAATAGATTTTACTCTATCAGATAAGTGTGATGAATCTTATTCATTGCATGTGTAATTATGTAAAAATAATTGGTGAGTGTATTATTTATTATAAACAAACTATCTATCAATATTTTGTTACACCCTTATTTTCGTCTTCCGATGTGTCACTATCATGGTTTGCAATCGTAATGCTGGTTGGATACGGTCTACTGACAATATTCGAGTATTTTCTAGAAATATTTGACCCTGGAATTCAGATATTCATATCGATCATTGAGGAAAATCTAGTTATTCTAAAATTTCCTGTAAATTTTGGTAATAAATTTCTACTTTTGCCATCATTAGAAGGTAAGTTTTTTAATATTTTTACTAAGTCCCCTACGGAATATACTGAGGCCTGATTTCATGTAGTTTTAGGATCTTTATCATTTTGCCTAGTTTCGACGAATGCCTAACCTAACATTCCATCCCCTTGATTACGTGGACGCCTACAAACTAATACCTTAACAGGTGATTTTCCTATCCCTTTATTAAGGGTATTATTCAAGCCACACTAGATTTCAGACAAAGAATAGATTAGATTTAGTTAGTAGAAACAAAACTTGGTAAACCCATCTACAACCAGCAAAAATATTGATTACCTGATATGACAGCTCTTTACGAACGGCCCCAAATGATCGGCATATATGGTGTGGAAAGGTATAAAACTGGTGTATTGTCGGTTAATTTTATCTCTAACTCGCTAAGGTTTGTTCGCCCTATTTCAGTCAGATTAATTGCAAAACAATCCCTATACTTACCAATCAAATTATAAATCCTATCTTTCTGAGCATCTGTTAGATTTTGGTTTATATGAATGTCATTCCTATCAATGTGCATTAGTATCTTGGTTTTAAGACATTTTAAATCATTCGTGTCTGTTGAAACTATTGGGGTGTTGTCTATACGCGCAAGATATGGACGAGTAATCATCGTATCTTTTAAAAAAATTAAAGTGGTTGACTGACGTTAATATTAAGGATTAATATCTTACGTTTTCCATTGTTGATAGTATATATACCTTGTGAGTGGTCGTTATTAAAGACAAAGGCATCAATATTAGCTTCAAAAAATCAATTTGAATCTTAAATGTAGTCTTTCCTAACAATAATATACAAACATTGGCTACAATATGAATTTTAGATAAATTTTCTGTATTTACAGTCAGCTGTAATCTATTGAGTGTACAATCACTACCTAAATCAACAAAAAAATTGATATTATGCGTGTCGTTAATGAAAGCTTGTTAATTATGTTTTTTAAATACTTGGAGTATAACTATCTATAAGCAAAACGCGTTTATCTCCGTCTTTATTTAAATCCTTTTTTTATGAAGCATTCACTACTTTTGTGACCAAACCTTTTACATTCCTCACATTTTAAGATTGGTTTAGGACAATGTTGGACTCTGTGTCCCATATCTTTGCAATTAAAGCACCCTAAGAAAGGCGTACTTTTAGTGATTACAGAATTAGCCATATGGCACTGAGCTTCTCTATGACCATATTCATTACATATATTACAGGTAAGGGTATTTGGTTGTCTGTGTTTATCGACAATAGCGGATTTAGAAATGTCTTTTTGTTCTTTGCAGACATCCTTTAAATACCTATACAAATCCTCAGGGTCAGTAAAACGTGCTGACGATGCGCCTGCCCGGACAGTACGATCATCTATTCCTAAAATTAAACAATCTACTGCCTTTTTACCGGAAATCTCACATGCATTTAGAAGAGTTATCTTGTCATAATAATATGCATCTAAACAGTCATCAAACTTAAGCCTGAGCGTCAGCATATCCGTCAAAAGAACCCCAAAATTAGTCTCAGTAGGAAAAGCTTTACGTAAAAGATTTTGCCACTCTCGCCAAGTATGTAAAATAGATGTCTGACCTTGATACCATTTTTTAGCATTACCAACAAGTTTAGGAAGTGCAAAATGTATGATCTGTGTTTCGTCCCAATGATATATTTTTGCGCATTCATTCACTTTCGCAATCCATAAATCGATTCTGTGACTTTTAATTGACGGATCAAAATCTGGGATCATATTTGTATTAGAATTAATAGATAACGGCATGTTGGGTCTAACAAAAGCTTGTAACAATTTTGAGATATCATTTAAATTGATTAATGTATTACTATTTACATTACTAGCATCGTTATTGTACTCACACGATACCCTTTGGCGCGGCAGCTGTGATGGGTCCACTGAAGGCGTTTTGTGAAATTGTCCTTCGGTCGTCGTTGAAAAGCTGTATCCTCACCCATCACAGGTGGACGAACTGGTCCAAAAACGTTCGAGGAGCCTTCCACGGTCGCTGCTGAGTAACCAGTGTCATCACGTCCGGTCGCTGAATATCTCGTTGGATCTGTACCTCTTCCACCGCTACTCGTACATCCTCGTCCGGTCGCAGATTTCAACTCCGGTGTATAACGTTTTCGCTGTGCTGAACTCCGAGACCGCCGTTTTGACTGGCTACGACTCCTTGAACGAGAACACGAAGAACATCCCGTACTAAACGAATCGCCTGACGAATAATCTTGTTTGCGTTTATGACTATAGCGTGAAAGTTTTGATCGCTTTCGCCCCATTACGAAAGTATTTTTTTTTGTAATCCCACTTCTGATAATAGTTTTTATGGGTTTTTAAAGATGCAATTGCAATAAAACTTGTGGAATACTAGATAAATCTTGTTTATTAGCAAGAAAAAGAACCCACCGGCACAAACTTATATTCAATATAATATTAACATTTTGTTTGGCGGTAAAACAAACTTATTCGCGCCATTTTTTATTTCTTTAAAATACGCAAGGGTTAATTATCATACAGCCATAGTTCAACAATCAAATTTGATATATACAATGTAT
>PQWD01005870.1:0-46786 GCA_019425675.1 Leucinodes orbonalis | reverse complement strand
ACATTTTCATCTTAGTAATACAAATTGTATTGAGAGGAAACGCTTGTTTATAAAATATAACAGATTTTAATGTTTGAATCAAATCTTTTTTATTCAAGATCAAGATATACATATTAAAAAAACATTTAATCAGCATGACGACTCATTTGGTGTAATAGTCGAGACGTCGGCTGTTACACCAAGGGTTCCGGGGTATATATTTTTGTTTGTAATGGTCTGGGTGTTTCTATGTATAATATGTATGTATTTAAAAAAAATACGCTAATACGCATACGCATACGCAAGCTCCTCGCTTAATATGGAGCTAGATGGCGCTGTGTGAGCGTCAGTGGATATTTACTATTCAGCCTATCGCAGTCCACTGCTGGACATAGGCCTCCTCCATTTTGCGCCAGATATCCCGGTCCTCCGCTTTTCTCACCCAACATCCACCAGCGACCAGTGGATAATTATTATTATTCAATATTAAAATTCACACATTCATAAAAAGTCTTGCTGTTTTGTATGTTTTATATATTATTTCCCTATGTTTATGTAGCCTTACAGTCACCCTGGTTGAGGTCAACATATACTGGTTACTCAGTACACACATTTAGTACATTAAAGGTTATGTGATGTTATGAGAGGTGATGACGTCAGAGCGGATTATCCTGTTAGCCGGTTGAATGACACACGTGGACTGCATTGAGTAGGATGTCCTGACCGAGGATTCTGAATGAAAAACATACTCGTGTTTATGGATGTAAAAATTGCGGACGGAGTCTCGCTAACAACAAAAGTGTGTCAAAATTCGGTCAGCTTTTGTATGGAAAATTAAGACATTTGGCTCGCATCTGTCAACAGAGCCGAAAAAAAAGAACTAAAAAGAACATGACTTGAGGAATAATTGCCTGCAAAAACCGAAGTGATCAAAAGGAAAGAAAACAGGAATTTACTTTTCATAGTTAAATGAACATTTGACTACATATTTCTAGTTCAAAACATTAAAATTAATATATGTACCAGAAATATGAGAAATTATTTTTCAAAATGACATAGGCAGCAGCTGTTATTTCGGGGATACATTTTATATATTTGTGACACTCCGTATTTTTTGTACGTCCATGCTCTTTCTCTTCAACCTATCGCAGTCCACTGCTGGACATAGGTGACCCCCATTTTGCGCTAGATATTCCGCTCCTCCGCTTTTCTTATCCTGCCTCCACCAACGACCACGTCCATGCTAGTATTATTAAAATTGGTAATACCTACGCCAAACGACGCATGGGTAGTTTTGCAGCGGTATATTTTTTAAGCCAAAGTGATCGTGACGGTCAGTTTGCTTCCTTGTGATACTTCTGACCATTACAGATGAAGTGTTGGTGGAAATCAATAAACATATTTTTTTATTTTCGGGGACGGCAGATGTTAGGTCTCTCATGCCCCGTTATTTTACTAGCTACAATGCCTTCATCCCCAAAAACAGAAGTGCAAAATACTCTTATTTCGTGGGACGATATCTGGCTTTGTACCTGCCTAGACAGTCGTCTAGGCAGGTACAAAACCAGATATCTCTGCCAGATATACTGAGTCTCAGTACCGAGTGGTTGAAACCTGCCCGGAGTTGCTCCGCCCTGAGTTAACAATAGTAAAATAACCGCTTCTTCAAAGAACCGAGAAACCCAATATGGATTTAAAATACGTAAATGATTTCATGGTCGTTAAATGCGACTCTTTAGTCTGCTATGCATTCATAAATCATGTAGGAGTGTTGATAGAATGAAAAATGGTGGAGACATATAACAAAACTTTTGTTAGTTAAGTGAACAAGAGCGTCGGTGGCTCATTGGTGTGGACTGTTCCCTTCAGATCTGGAGAGCGCAGGTTCTAATCCCGCCACTTACCAATGTGTTTAAAAATCTTCGAAATTATATGTAACTACCTATGTACGGGTAGACTCGTGCCCTTCGGTGGGGATACTTCATATCCCGTCCAAGTGTTGGACTTAGGGTCCAATGCACGTTAAGTGTTGCCATAATCTTCATGCTTGGCAGGCCGGTTGGAAATAGCTGTACATAGGTACCTAACCCATAGAGGTTAGGTGTACTAAGAGAGCACTGCTATTCGTTTTCTGCTGAATTTTTGTCCTTTATTTGCCTGACATGGCACTGGCGGGAAAAGTAGTGGGACATTGTATTCTAACTATATGACTATCGAATATATTCTCTTAGAATTTCTACTCGTTTAGGAATCAGTTGCCATAGTGATGACTAGCTACAGTAGGTAACAGGTTTTGTATAGAGATATTCAGTCACTTATATTAAATACATCTATATTTTTGTTCTATATCTGATGGTAACAATAAAAAATTGAGTATTGAGTAATGACAGAGACATAACTCCGAGAAACTAGTCCGTTGCCGACCTTAAAACTACTAACCCAACTGAAGACTTATAAAGTAACATATTGGACATAAAACATTACCCGTCAGAAAAACAACAATAGCCAAGGCTTATTGGTTATTGTTGAACAATAACTATCAATTCTATTCAAGGAAAATGGTTTACAAAGAAGACCATATATTTTAGTTATACAATGTAAAAGATGTTGAGCAAGATATGAAGACTGATTGTTTGAAGCGCGCAGTGATTATGTACACCGGTAAAATGTACGTCATGAGCGTTGGCGCCGAAAGGAGCGCCCTAAAAACTGTTGTATTTTTAGGGTTTACGCGGGGACCTTGCAAATGATGGGTAAGATGTAAATCTCGACGTATTTAAGCAGTAATTTTAGCAGCCCTAACCGACTGCCCGTCTGGCGAGTCTCGATTCCAATTAGGTTTTCTATTTTCGAATGCGCGCAGCTAGAACAGTCCTGCGCGAGCACGCCGGCCGTCTCGTTGCTCAAACGTTTTTAACTGCACTTTAGTGCGTTTAAATTATGCCATAAACAATAACGAGCAATTAAACGCAAATATGGCGGCCGATGACATACGAATGTCAAAATTGCCGCGAAAACATTGATGACGCGAGTGGCCAGTTAAAGTTCATGTTTGACCAAGGAGTTCAGTTTTTTCACATGTCAGTGTTGGTGCCGTGATGTTTATTTTTGTTTTGATGCGTGACAGCTGTGTTTGGTTTTTGGCGGGACGACGCGTTCGTTCAATCTAAATAGTAAATAATGCAGAATCTATTTGTTTTCATAATATCCAGTTGACGGAAACCGTTGGCGAGCTTTGAATAATTAATTACTCATGCTTATTAATAATTTTACATAATTTATTTCGTAATTTAGGTTTTTACTTTGACTTTTTAAAATTGATGATTTGATGTGCGGCTAAAAGGAGTTATAATGGCACATTACAAAAGAAAAATAATTTGATTTTAATGAAACATTGTTTACCTGTTAGACGGCTGCGGGCTTTCGTAGAATCAGGGTTATCTTTTTGCGTCACACGTATGTGTATATTTTTATTGCGTTTTGTCATATTATCCTTTATTGAAACCTGTTCTCGCGTGGAAGATAACTTATGTGCTTTTAAATGAATAAGTTACTAACCGTCTACTACCTACATTAACCCGTATTAAACGTAAAAAAATAATTGAAAGACACACACTTAGCATAAGCCATGGTGATGAAGACACCATGACTTAGATGATGAGAGTAGGTGTGTTAACCATTGTATTCTAATCTGCCGTTACTACACACTAAAAGCATATATTTTATGAACATAGATTGTATAAATATGTTACGCGTCCATGTTATAGGCTCGTGTTAATATTTGAACGGAATCTATGTCAAGATAATGTAACAGTTTGGCTTGGCATCTCGATCACTATCTGACATCTTTGTTTTCTGTGATAAAAGATTCCATATTTTTAGCAACAAATTCGTTATCTATTATGGTGCAATATTAAACATGTTTTCATCTAAAACTGTTGTGATCAATTAATAGTTAGTTGGTCAACTGTTGTGAACAAAGAAGTGGTCACTTCTTTCAAACCGAAGTAATATTAGGCATGGTAATTCAAGTTTGTTTCGCTTTAGTGTGAAAACTATTTGTGAAACTGTAAAAAAAATTGGCGGTATTACATGCCTATGCTGTGCAGCCTCACTGAAGCCTGTACCCTGCAGTGAGTCGTAATCATCATTAGCTCATTAAAAGTGCCACCGAGGGGCATGAGCCTACCCGTATAGGGTGTTTAGGCCTTAGTCGTCCACGCGGGTCCAGTGCGGGTTGGACGACTTCACGCACAACCTTTGAATCTCTTCGCAGGAGTGCGCAGGTTTCCTCACGAAGTTTTACTTCACCGTAAGGCCGTCGGTTAAGAAGAAACATAGGATACTTATTAAATAATTTCCTGGTTTTCATTGTTTTAACCAAAGATTTTTATTATTAATTCTGTGGTTGTAACTTAACCGAATATACAACTACTTATAAACTTGATTAGACTTAGATACTGCAATTCAGGTATAGGAGTCTAGCACAAAACCTAATGCCATTTTTTAGTTGTATACCTTATTAATGGAAATAAATAAACGTTATTATTTGATTATATGTACGTTATCCGACGCTCTTACGATGAAGGAAAACATCGTGAGAAAACCTGAGCACGCCTGCGAAGAGATTCAAAGGTTGTGCGTGAAGTCGTCCAACTTGCACTGGGCCCGCGTGGACGACTAAACACCCTATACGGGTAGGCTCGTATTCCTCGGTGGGAACGTTTAATGAGCTGATGATGATGATTTGCATACTAAGGATTGACTAACTGTCCTTATCTTCCGTTTTTAAGCACCAAGTTTCGCTTTAATTCTAGTTGAAAACAACTAGCACAGCGTTGCTCCCCTGCGCACGCGCATCCGTAAACAATGTGATACGATCCAGATATCGAACAGGCATTTTTGGTTCAGCACAAGAGAACAATATAAACGAAACATTCTTCATTTGATGACCTATTTGGTGTAATGGTTGTGACGTCAGCTATTACAACAATGGTTCCGGGATTGATTTCTGTGTTTAACGCAGAAATCATTATTGAATGTATGTCTGTTGTAAAGATGAAAATGACATAAAACACAGATAATTTAATACATACTATAATAAAACAAGGTTCTATGTTATCTGTTTTATTAAGTAGCTTGTATACATATATAAAGTACGGTTTAGGGTTTATTGGCATTTTAATCAAAGCTTTGAAGCTTTGAGCAAAGGGATTTGAATCTGCGCCCTACCGATCGGCAACAGTCCACACCATTGAGCCATCGACGCTGTCATGTTATCTTATTTTATGATACCTTATAATAAATAAAAAAAGCCATGAGATCACGGTGGCGCAGTAACCCCTACATATAAATAAATAAATATCTACTGACATTCACACAGCGCCATCTAGCCCCAAGTTAAGCGTGAAGCCTGTATTATGGGACCTAACAACGGATAAACATACTTTTATACATTTTTTTTGTAAATACATACATATTATACACAGAAAACACTCAGACCATTACAAACAGACATGTTCATGCTCACAAATGTTTGTACTGCCCCGGGATCGAATAGAATTATATATATATATATATATATATATATATATATATATATAATATATATATATATATATATATATATATATGCGCTGTATGTTATAACAATCGAAAAGTTCCATAGATTCGACCTTATGATTCTGTGCCATTGACACTGAACTGACGTCATCTGGAGAGCACGCATCTCTCAGTACCATATATATATACACATACATAAATGATATCCAGGATATATGATACGAATAGTGTTGTTATGTTGTGTTCAATACGGGACACATTATCTTAGCCGCATACATATTAACTGATTGTAGAATTTGTTGAAGTAAGGGTCGATAGACTTAGGTCGTGTACATTCAGAAACTTGGCTCCACATGAGATCTGATATATTTTCACAGCGCAAAACTTATGTGATCGTATTGGCAATATTTTAAATTAAATAAAATAATAATAAATAATAATGTCTTTTAAATAATTTACTTCTTAGCGTATGCCTACGTCATATCATCTACCTCTATGGCACAATTCAGCGCGATCCGTTCAGTGGATTGGGCTACTGGCTTTGATATATCATTATGTAAGTCAGTCAGTCCTTTAAGTTATATATATTAAGATATTTCCTCTTTTTTTACACACACTCGTAGCTTCTTAGAAGTTACACTTACCATGAGGTGAATAGTCTGCTTGTTGTTAATAAAATATATTTTTAACGTTCCTAATAATATTGAGACGTCCCACCCAGGTTCATTGCACATAACAACACTAAACTAACTGTAGTTATAAATGTATAGAGCTGATTACCGGACATTTTAATTAGTTGCGGTGATGCAGCCCACCATAATTTTAAGTCATTTGAAACTGGCGTTTTGTGTTTCAGTATAGGTAAGGTGTATTCGTGCACACTTCACTACAAAGTATAAACAAAGTCGCTTTTTTTGTCCCCATGTCTTTATGTGCGATGAAATCTTTAAAACTACGCAACGGATTTTGATGCGGTTTTTTTAGATAAAGTGATTCAAGAGGAAGGTTTAGGTTTTATTACGTCCATTTAAAAGTAGGGATGTACTGTTATTTTTGAGGTTTCTAACGCGATGTCGTAAATAATTTCATTTATGCCGCTTACTTTGCAAACGTAGGCTGAACCCTACGAGATTTATCAAAATAATGTACTAAGTTTTATACTTTAACCACATTGTTGATTTAATATAGATATATATGGCCCTTTACAGCATATGATTTAAAAGTACATTTTCGAAGATATTACAGATTTTAAAATTGCGGTACGTAGGTTTGCGCCGGCACTGGCCGGCCGGAGAGACGAAAGCGTGCCTATTACGAATATCACCATTGCATCCGTGCAAAAGGGCGGGTCGCTAGTTTAATCATATAATGACAAATGCGAACAATACATACCAAACATAGCTATGCTGTGCGGGAAGGCTTGCGCCCTCCAGTAGTCCGTTATAGCCTGTTGATGATGTTAATCATGCAGCGTTTGAATTTGTTGCAGTGTTTGAAACAGAAACAGTTGCATTTTTAAACAGGGCAGGCATACGATGCTAAGAACCACCTTCGTCAATGCCCGGTGAAAAAAAGCCATTTTGCGGCCAAAACGAGTATTCAGTTCGAAAAAAACAGTGGACGATTCAACTGATGATGATCACCATGGTTACTAGTTACATCGATGGAACCTCGAGTGCGATGCCAGCCTTCAAAAAGATTTCCTTTCCACTCCTAATAGGTATTACACCTATTAGGAGTGGAAAGGGAAATTTTTGGGTATTTCCACATTCAACCCCCAATTTTTGTACGGTTAATATGTTTCCACATTCTACCGTATACACTTCTACCATATTCGCCCGGCGAGTATTTTTTTCCATATTCAACCGGCAGCTTATTCCACTTTCAACCAGTGACAGTGGTTAATACATTAATGATAACAAAACTCAAACAAATGTTAGTTCGACAGTTTAACAGCTACAGTCATTGGCTCAATGGGCATCGCGTGCTGTGAGTCGCGTGAGTGGACCGATAACCAATTTTAAACAGTGAACAGCTCCGAACTGGTTATTATAATGGAAGGCAACGCACACCAATCATTATCATCAGCTCATTATACGTCCCTACCGAGGGGCACAAGCTTACCCGTATAGGGTGTATAGACCTTAGTCGTCGCGGGCCCAGTGCGGATTGGTCGACTTCACGCGTAACCTTTAAATTTCTTCCCAGACGTGCGCAGGTTTCCTCACGATGTTTTCCTTCACCGTAAGAGCGTCGGATAAACGTACATATAATTTGGAGATTTCGAAAATAAATAGGTACGTGGCGGGATTTGAACTTGGACCCTCCAGATCCCGGAAGACAACAGTCTTCACCAATTAGCCACTGATGCTTATACCAATTTTTTTGGAACTTAAACATTAACAGCCCGTGATTTATTTCACTTTAATGATATTGGTAATAAGCATCCGTTAAAATCAACATTACCTAAAATCAATTATTTTGTAAACACTGAAACTGACCGGTTAGGACCAATATAGGATTATTAGTTCTGTGGAGAACTCAGAGGAAACTCTACAATACCTTATCGATTATAAGAACCTTATGTAGAGATATTTAATTTGAAGTTTCATACTCGTATAGTGTTTCTTAAAGTCATTTCTAATGAACTAATAGTAATGTTAACGACGTGGGGGTGCATTTTATGTTATGAAACCTCTCACTCAGGTTTGATTGCGCTACATCTATAAATTGATGTACGGCTGATTTGATAACTATTATGAGATTGGACTTGACACGTTATTAACAATTACAAAAGATACCGCTTTTATTTATCGGAAGAGTCAATAAATCATTGTTAATTTTTTCTTGGGCTTTTAATAGTCATTTAAAAAAAATTTAAAATTACAACCACTATTAAGTTACATAACTTACATATGTATGCTAAGCGTGACTATTTCATTGTATTGAAATTACAATGTATGTGATAAAAAGATGGCTGATTGGTCTCCCTCATGAAATCTATTTACATGTACGAACGTGATCTAAATATACATAAGTAAGCTAAGTATTCGATGTTCGAACGGCATAAGGGTCTTTGATATCCAATGAAGCGTCTGCCCTATAGAATACATTGCCTGCATGGTTAAGAATTTTATGTACTTCAAGAAAATGCGTAGCGTTGTTACCGCATATTAAATAGACAAATGTGCACTGACATTCACACAGCGCAATCTAGCCCCAGACTAGGCAAATAGCCTAATATGGGTACTAAACAACGTATACACATACTTTTATTTATTTTTTTTGGAAATCAGCAGCAGCTTATTAAAAGTCTACACCGAGGGGCACAAGCCTACCGTAAAAGGGTGATTAGGCCGTAGTCGTCCACGCGGGCCCAGTGCGTATAGGCCGACTTCACGCACAACCTTTGAATCTCTTCGCAGGCGTACGCAGGTTTCCTCGCGATGTTTTCCTTCACCGTAAGAACGTCGGATAACGTACAAATAATTTTGAAACTTCGAAAAGACATTGGTACGTGGCGGGATTTGAACCTACGCCCTCCAGATCTAGAGGTATCCCTCCATACCAATGAACCGCCTACGCTCACCAACCGCCAGTCATTCGCATCATAGAGACTTTTGTTGAACTTCACCTTTGGCTACCGCGTAGAAGGAACTCTCTTCACCGTATCTACTTTGAGCCGGAGTCCCGCAAGGATCTATACTATCTCCGCTTTTGTTCTCGTTGTACGCCAACGACAATCCCAAATATGCAGCCGTGCAGTTAGCCCTTTTGCGGATGTATTACTCCGCTATCTATTACTCCGATTGCAACAAAGGTCGCATGTCTCGCGTACTACAATCTGCCGCTAACCTTAAGAGTTTGGTTTAGGAAATGGCGCATCGAGTTGAACCCCGAAAAAATTTCGGCAATGCACTTTTCAGGAGGACCCATCACGAGACGTTCCAAAAAACTTAGCTTTAAACAGTATGCGACCTCAAATAGATCACTATTTAGCCACCTGATCCCCTTGGAGAAGACAGTCAAATACTAAGGCGTCACATTAAATCGGGGACTTTCTTTCGCAAAACACATCAAGACAGCCAGGAAAAGAGCTGCCTTCTTCCAAGGAAGACTATATCATATCATAAGAAGGAAGAGTAAAATGTCACTTAGAAAAAAGTTTAAAATACGGTGGTGTCGTCATCGCACCCGCAGATCCTTTGTTGAATAGTTTCCGGCGAAATCAAAACGAAAGTCTACACGCCGCAGCAAACTCTCCCTGGTATATTAGTAACATAGACCTACATAGGAACCTTGACATCCTCTCTATTAAGTCATTTATGAAAGAAGCGTCCGCCTCTTCTTAGATAACGTTCAATCACAACAATCCGCTCATTGCCAAGGCGACAAACTACCTGCCCATGAAGGGTGTTCGATTCAAGCATCGCCGACCGAGGTAGATGACGCTATCATAGCGGTCAACGCGCCTTACACTCACACTCAACACTCTGTACACGAACATTATGGCACTGCATCCGCCGCATGGTTCCTAATCCTCACAACGTCTCACTCCATCACAAAGTCGACAGGGACAGCACAAACTCGAGTTTCGAGACCCTAAGAACCGTCCTTCTTCCTATTTCGATAGGTCTCCGTAAGCAGTCTCGTGCCACAACCGGAGCTAATCTCATCAGTCAGCTAGTCTCCCCATTTACACCCAGTATCCTTGTTAAGGACATCTGCGGCCACCAAGACCACCAATAAAATCCATTTTAAAATGTGTATGGCGTTATCCAGATGCATGGCAACAGAGCCAGATATCGATCCGTGAAATTTGAGTGTTACTTGTGTGTATCGGTAAGATGGCACCAATTGAAGTTACTGGGTATACGAGACCACACATCTGTCGTCTCAGGTGACGGGCGCAGGGCAACGATGACAGAAAGTAATAACTATCAACAGTTATTGCGTCAGTTATAGTACAGAATCTGTCAAGGGCAGGCATGTCACTAACTATGAAGTGAGCGAACCGGTCGTTCAGATTTCTTCAAAACAACAAAAACACCTAATGAACCAATGCTCTGAAGAAATCTTCAAAACACTTCAAAATTGTCCATTAAAATCTTCGCCCTCAATTTTAATAAAGCAACTAAAGAAATTACAGTCAATTATCCTTAAAGCTTGTAAACCTAAAGAAGACAACGGTTGCGTCAGTTTTCAGTAGTTATTTACCTGTCCACGACATGCGCAGGCGCCGGTCCATCGTCATGTCAAGCGCCAGTGACAACGCGATCTCGGCCGTGGACGCACGTATCCGTTGCGCTCGGTGCTTCAACGCACGTGTATTTGTGAGTAAATATTCGCCGGCCAATCAGTTCAATTGATGCTGTGTGTGTTCAGTGTTCATATTGGATTGCTACATTTATCGGACACGCCGATTTGGTATGCACCAGTCGATTTTGTTTGTTTTGATGATTGTATAGTTTACGGTGACACGAATTTCCCACATTCAATTGTTATGTTTCATGTGAAGCTTTAATAGTTTTGATGGCATCAATGAGCGGCACTCGTTAAGATGTTAAGTGTCTATTACAAACGTTTATGTCGCAATCCAGTTCTTATTATGAATAGCGTAAGTGTTATTATTGATTGTGACAATTATGGGTGGAACGAGTTGTTTGAAGAGATAATGTTTATTGTCCACTCTTAAAATCATACAACCTCACGTACTGTTTGATGAACAATGTCGAGTTCGTCATACAGATTTTGTATGACATACTTGAGCTAGATTATATTGCAAACATTCATGCTCGTACTTAATATCTTTATATTTTTGGTTCATATTAAAAAAATGATAAATTAATAGCATTGTGTATGATAACAATGTTAAAGATAATGATGATAATCTATTGTAAAACAAATCAAATATATTCAAAATGCGATACCAAAACATAAGTATTGAAATCAAGGTTTTCAAAGACCGTGGTTATTTATCCTCGGTTTGTTTGTTATTTTTTATAGTAGCTAAGTTAAGTGTGTAGCTGCTTTAAGTAGTACTACTCTTTTCAATCTGATTTCACGTATCAAATGTGAAGGCAAAAGTATCGGTAGATTTTCTATACACCTATTAATAAACTTAAAAAATTATCGTGAAAGAGATATATATGGAGTAAAGTTATTATACACTTAAAAAAGCTACGATTCGATGGTAAAAATTACTGAATTACCAAAGAAAACGTTAAGAATGAGTAGCAATAATAAAACAAAAATAATAGACAACGAAATACTGTAACGAAAAACTATCATAACGAAAGAAAACCCTACAATTACTCGGCAAGTGCATATGCACGAAGTGGCTACACTAATACAAACTACAACACTAATACAAAACATACAACCCTAAATTGAGCATTATTCCACCACTGACCTCGTACAATAGAGTTAATAAAAACTGTCCAACTGCCATTTTCAACGTCCTATTCAACAATTTAGCACGGAGCATGTACGTTATTCGCGTGTACTGCTGTCTAATTAATCGATGAGACCGGCTTTATCTAACTGTGGGTTTACATTCATTCCCGTATTAGTCACGCCATCAAAATAATAATAGTTGTCAGTTTTAGCATTAATATTAATTGTTCTTGCTCTTTTGATTAACAACGGGTTACGCGAAAGTTAATCTTAAGAATTTAGAACACTTAAAAAATAAATTTTCTACAGGTGTGTTCTTTTCTGTAACAATAGTTCAGGATCAAAACAGACGATCTTTTCGACTTGCGAATCTGGCTGCGACGACATATTTACACAATTGTATCAGCTAAGCAAATGTAGTCCACTCTGTCTCTTCAACCTATCGCAGTCCACTGCTGGACATAACTCTCGCCCATTTTGCGCCAGACATCCCGATTCTCCGATTTCCTCATCCAGCCTCCAGCGACCTTTCGCAAGTCATCGGTCCATCCGTAATCTCTTAGTATGTTAAGCTATATCTGATTTTTTTTTTCGAACTGACTACTGCTGTTGGCCGCAGATGGTCTTTACAGCTTCACCGGGCAAGTGGCGAGCGCAGATAGCTCTCAGCCTTAATATTTACACAACGAGCCTAAGGGCGTCCCCGAACGGGACTCGACCTCGGGCTTGGTAGCCTAACATATGTTTGGGGAGAAAAGCGGCCCGGCACATGCCGGTTACACGAATAGGGACTGTGCGAACCTACAGGGATACGCGACGATGGCCCCCGCCGGCGGGGGCGGAATCTCGGTTGTCGATTTGTGGAGTGTAACTTTACTATATCTGATGTCTCAATACCAAAACAACCTTATTAGGGTCTCAAAATATAAATGAAACAATAGTAAAACGGTTAACCTAAGAAAACCATACATAGATAATAAATGAGATCCGCTACGCAAATTCCAAATATATATAAGTGAAATGTAAATACCATTTAAGGTTCGCAGTTATCTATTGAATGTTTGAAATGGTAGAGTTGGAAGACGTTGAAGTGTTTGCTAATGGGCCTATTTTAACCAAATATACTTAATTAATAGCCTGAGTAGAATTTTAATACAAATAGGTTATATTGTCATTTAATTGTATGAGTTCTTGAGCAAAGCTCACGTAGTGTGTGATGCCCTTCTTTCAGATGAACTGATGTCTACTTATTAAAATTATTTTTTTCTAAATCTTCTATTCTAGATTTTACAAATCCTCTTTTTGTAATGTATAATGTCATAATAATTGAGAAAATTTAAAACATAATTTTTAAAACTTTGTTTTAACTGATCATTTATAGAAATGTTGTCATATGTCGGATGCAACTATATACATCACGGTCAAAGGAATACCCGGAATGTTTCTGATATTGATAATAACTCCCAACTGCTGATTCACACGTCGTTATTTATCAATATATGACAAACACGACAGTGGGGGCGTAGAACGTTATAACGATATTGGACTTCTAATATAGCCTTAACCCTTAATCGGATACAGCACTTCCAAGATTTTCATTGGTTTTCGCCTGTATGCCAAGGAATAAGGTTCAATATGATGTGGGATCCATATTCCCATTGTCCAATTAAGGTTAAATATGAAAATATTCAAAGTGAAAGTACAAGTGTAAACATTTTAATATAAATTTCTATTAACTTATCAACATAGTCACTGACATCAATCGTAAAAATAAAACAAAACTAAGTTTTCATTGAACAATATAAAAAACAAAACCTTAATCCAGCATTGACCCTAGTTGCGAAAACAAACTCAACGGTTAATTGATAAAAAAGGAATCTGTAACAGATCATAATGGCGTTACAGGTGACCTCAAACGCAAACCTTGACCTAAGACTACTCTTGATACAGATCTTTATCGGAATGTGGTGCAAACTGGATTTGCAAAAGTGAACTTTAAGATTAATGTATTAAGGTTAGAAGGTGCAGCATTAGATTGCTTACCACCTGTTCCGACGCTGAAATGCAGTCAAACGTAAATGACATCCGATGGGATATTTAAGGCGCATTTTAAGACCCATTTTACTCGTATATTGTAATGTAACGACTTATTTTGATTTTTATCACGTCCAAGTAAACTCTACTAAAACAATCCTAATAATATTTTCCTTGTACTCGTAATATATAAAATGGAATATAATTTTTATTTCTTAAAATTATTTGTAATGGCTATCAAAGAATAATAAAGTCAAAAATTTTATTGTTATATATAATAACGATAAAAGCGTGCCAGCGTGTCTGCAACTTGTGCAGACACGCTGGCCCCTTCCCATCTACATGGTACAAACAACAGAGCTGGTGCGGCTTGTGAAGCGGCTGAAAAAGCCAAAGCATGCAAATACAGGGGTCTGGGCTCCGAATATGATTTTGTTCCGTTCGGTGTCGAGACCCTTGGTCCGTGGGGTCCTAGTGCTTTGAGGCTTTTCAAAGAGATTTCCAAAAGGTTAGTCGACGTCACAGGTGACCGAAGATCTGGCAGCTACCTTGGACAAAGAATCAGTCTGGCAATCCAAAGGGGTGACGCTGCCAGTATTTTCGGAACTTTGCCGAAAGAGACTTCTTTTAATTATATTTTATAGTTTTAATTATTTATTTTTAAGTGTTTAGGGTGTGATATATTTTAGTTACCATTTTATCATCTATTCAGATCTATATAATACTTAACTGCTTAATAATACTTTTGTAGATTATATTTTTATTTATAACGATATGAATTTGAAATCTTTTATATCTACTAATAACGGGTCCTTATGTTTGTTCGAAATAACTTGCTCTTGTATAGAAATAACACTGTCTACTCTTAGATAGAAGAATTAGTAGACTTGCTACATTGCCTCTAGATGTCTTAATGAACCGACTGGAGAATATAAATCGTACCCACAGCGACAGGATGTTAACACTCCGTATGTGGGTCAAGGGAATTCTTAGCACTGTCTCCCTCTTGACTGTGAATCATTGACCTGTAATATTGCAGACACGAAGTACGCTATTACACTGTTGAACTTGATATTTTTTCCTCGTAGTATTCTTTAAAACTTCATCGTATTTTAATCAATAATTCGGTTTTTTTTTTCGAACTGACTACTGCTGTTGGCCGCAGATGGCCTTTACAGCTTCACCGGGCAAGTGGCGAGCGCAGATGGCTCTCAGCCAAATATGGCTCTCAGCCACCAATAATTCGGTTTTTGTATTCTATACTACATTTTGTTTAGTTATTAGTTATAATCTAAAAACAATCGGGCTATGTATTATTTCTATATAATTAAAAAGGAAAAAATACACAAGTTTTGAAGGTCCAATCCAAATAATATTATTAATTCAATATGTTGTTGCTTGATTACATTTATGATCAATTTTGCTCTTACAAATAACCCAGTGTAATTTTTGGGTATAATTATTGACAGTGCCTTCCTTTTTGAAGTTTAACTTAGTAATATTTTTAACATTTTTGCTTTCTAAATAATTTTTAAATCTCAAGTCAAAGTTGCCTTCCTTTATTATTAATAATAAGCATTTATTTTCAGATTACAAATTGATACATTGATTAGTAGGCACATAATTATAATTAATATTATTGTTAGTACAAAACACACATAACAAAACAACATACAAAACATTTCATCTCTGCATCTGCCGATCACATACATCACTCTGTGTCAGCAAACGCACGAAATCTTTACTAATATCTATACTAATATTATAAAGCTGAAGAGTTTGTTTGTTCGTTTGAACGCGCTAATCTCAGGAACTACTGGTCCGATTTGAAAAATTCTTTCAGTGTTAGATAGCTCATTTATTGAGGAAGGCTATAGGCTATATATCATCACGCGTCAAGCAATAGAAGCAAAGCAGCAATGAAGAATGTTTCAAAATCCGGGGGGAAATTTTCTTACTTGGAGATTCCGCTGCGTACGCTGCGTAAACGGTTAAAGTTTCACAAAAGTAATGTAACAGAGTATTATTATCCTTTTAAAGGTCTACAAAAAAGTCCGCGACAGCATATGTCTATCTTTTAAGGTTAGCTAACATATTTTTTGCTAATTTTTTTTCTAAAATAATGCATCATTTTGCGAAGCTATTTTCATAAATATAATATCAATCCTTATCCAAATAAATACTTTATTTATCACAAGTATTTGCTTTTAAACAAAATTGCCCTTTACATCATTCAGTTTAAATGAATAATACCTCATGAGATATCGCAGTTTTAACTCACCTATATAAACGAAGTAGCGGGTTAAAGAGAGCGTTAGGCCAAAGTAACTATTTCACGGGGACGAAGTCGCACGCAAAAGCTAGTGTTTGAATATAGGAGAGTCGTAGGTCTCCGTTATACTCTTTAGTATACTGTTGGGGATCCCTCGCAGTCTCTCTAACAACGATGCTATCTTTTTTCTTAGAACTGCAAAGAAACTATCAGTTCTTGAATTATTAGCTGCAAAATATAATATTTTCGTGATATATTTATAATATTCTTTTAAATTTACACACACTTTTTTACCGATTACAGAAATTACCGTTTCATGATCACGGACTAAAGTGATGTCAAGTCGACGACAGTTTATCAGATTGACGTTGTTTTATTGATTGGCTATAAAACTGTATCGTACAAAGAGGCGGTGACGATATCTAACTTACACTGAATATTGATTCAATAAATAAATAAATAAATATCCACTGACATTCACACAGCGCCATCTAGCCCCAAGTTAAGCGTGAAGCCTGTATTATGGGTACTAAACAACGGATAAACATACATACATAATTATTTATTTTTTTGTAAATACATACATATTATACATAGAAAACACCCAGACCATTACAAACAGACATGTTCATGCACACAAATGTTTGTACTGCCCGGGGATCGAACCCGGAACCCTTAGTGTTGCGGCCGACCTCTCAACCGCAACACCAAATGGGTCGTCAAAAAACTTTCGCCTTTATAACTGATTCATAGACTACTCAAGTTCAGTGTCTGACTTAAGTATACATTTCTCACGGCTTTGATAACATCAGTTTTGGAGTCAATGTCAACATTACAGCTTGACCATGGCGACTGGCCTGAGGCTCTCGTAATGATGGGTCACGGAGAAGTCCTTTCTCTATGGTAGGACACAGGCCTTGATTATCGCACATACCAGTTATTATACCATAGACTTTGATAGAGCATAGATAATTGAGTAGCCTCATTATGTGTTGAGAGAAACTATTTTTATGCCATAAGTGACGGGACAGTCAGTGCGCTAAACTGGCGGTAAGTGATACGCCTGACCATGACAGAAGCAATGATGAAGGAAATTATAACAGTAGTTAGTCATTATGAGACTTTCTACACTGCTCTGCGCCCGTCACCCGAGACGACAGATGTTAGGTCTCTTATACCCGGTAATTTGACTAGCTACAGTGCCCATATCCCGAAACACAGAAGGGCAAAACACTCCTATTTAATGAGACGAAATCTGGCACTGGTTTGAAATCTCCCTCACTTAAATGTCAATTAAAATAAAGCAGATTAAAATTACAGTTTCTTTAACAAAATGGCGTACAAGTACACCTATAATTATTTACTGTTTGTGTATGTTAAATAAACAAATGCAACAGTAACAGATAAAATGTGTCGCAATGCATACTTATTGATTGCATGTTATGGTGTAATCTGTTATTAAGAGTTTGGTATGAGGATGCAATGTTTCCTCATGTTAAATGGAATATTATCGTAAAGGATCATTTTACAAGTCAATTATATACATAACATATAAGAAAATGTGTAACAAGATTGGCACTCATCTTTGTTTGAACATCGGTGGCTCATTGGTATGGACGTTGTCTTCCAATTTGGGGGGTGCAGGTTCAGCTCCCGCCACGCAACTGTCTTTTCCAATTTCCGAAGTAATATGTAACGTATAAATAAATGATTTCAGACTCTCTTAGGGGCTGAAAACATCGCGAGGAAACTTGCGCACGCCTACGAAGAAATTCAAAGGTTGTGCGTGAAGTCGACAAATCTGCACTGGGTCCGCGTAGACGACTAAGGCCTCATCACCCATACGGGTAGGCTCATGTCCCTCGGCGGGGACGTTTAATCAGCTAATGATGATGATATAATATGTTGGTGATTTTCCTGGTTGTCTGAACGCACAGGGTACGCACTGCTTATTAGTATATATGGAACTCACGCTACTGCTCAGTATCAGACTTCCATTTAGTAACTAAGTAATCTTACATTTATTAGCAAGTACTATGTGAATTAATAATTAATTACATTCTATGTCATTTTTGACGACCCATTTGGTGTTGCGGTTGGGAGGTCGACTGCACCACGAAGGGTTCCGGGTTTGATCCCCCCGGGCAGTACAAATATTTGTGTGCATGAACATGTCAGTTTGTAATGGTCTGGGTATTTTCTATATATAATATGTATGAATTTACAAAAAAAAAATGTATATAAGTATGTTTATCCGTTGTTTAGTACCCATAATACAGGCTTCACGCTTAACTTGGGGCTAGATGGCGCTGTGTGAATGTCAGTGGATATTTATTTAATTATTTTAGACATTGTAACATGCATTAACATCTATGTATAATACTTAGTACATATTAATGGTATTTTAGTAACATATGTTACTACAGTTTTAATTTAATACAGAGCAGACGACGTTTAATTTGTAACTCTCTTATCAAGTGTTCTTCGTGTCATTCTTAGTGTCAATATAATTAAAATAGAAACACACAATTAACCGGTAATCAATATTCAAATGACGGCGTAAATTCAGCAACTTGGCGTCGTGTTAAGAACCGAAAATTTCGGATTATGCAAAATTCTGTTTTGTTAATTGAAAGCGCAGTTGTAACAAGTAATTGCTCAGAAGCGAAGACTTTTTTGTTACAAAGTTTATCGGACGGTCAGGATAATCATGTGATGGTTGTGATACGTATGACTATGACAGAGCGACATAGAAGGAGACAACAACTGATAGACAGTTATTATTCTCCATTAACGCCGCACTGCTCCCGTTAATTGAGACAACAGATGTTAGGTCTCTTATACCCGATAATTCCTCTAGCTACAGTACCCTCATCCCAAAACACAAAAGTGCATAGTACTCCTATTTCACGGGCCTCTATCTGGCACTGCGGTGGTACCTACCTAGACGACTCAGTATCGAGTCTACCATCTAGTATGTAAGTGACATCGAATCCATAACGCTAGTAGGTTGGGATTAAAGGACATGGGGACTCCCAATGTCAATGCTTTTGGAATCTAACCCAACCTTCATTATCTCTTTTTCTCTTCAACCTATTGCAGTCCACTGCTGGACATAGGTCTCCCCCATTTTGCGCCAAACATCCCGGTCCTCCGCTTTTCTCATCCAGCTTCCACCAGCGACCTTTCGCAAGTCGTCGGTCCATCGGGCTGGAGGGCGTCCTACGCTACGCTTGCCAAGACGCGGTCTCCACTCCAGAACATGTCTGCTCCAACGGTCATCGGTACTGCGACATACGTGACCTTCATCATCATAACAGCCATATTACGTCCACTGCTGAACATAGGCCTCCCTCAAATATCTCCACCTCCCCGTATCGGAGGCTATTTGCATCCAACTGCCACTGCGACCCTCCTCAGGTCATCTGCCCATCTCGTGGGTGGCCATCCCACGCGCTTAGAGTTATAGTTATCCAAGCCAACCTTACTTGCTTAGAGTTCGCCAGTCCAGAACGTCTTACTGTAACAATGCAACACATAGCATGGCTATGGTGAGATGCAGTATACCACCACGCGAACCTGGTGCAGATTGATGGGTGATAACAATCTATGGTGATAACGACTACCAAACTAAGATTGTAGCTAGAAATAACAAAATAAAGTGCCTAAAAAAATTTCGATCACCCATCCGATAAGTGACTTGTGCGGTAGTAGCTTAACTTTCGCAATCAACTAAACGCTCGTTACGCCATTTAGTCCTAACACCATTATTAAAGCAACCACTACTCAACCATTATAAACATAGTGTATTCTAATTATGTCCGAAATGCATTTGTTTGTTACGCGCAAATGCATAGGTAATTTGTTGAAAATTATCCGTCCAGGCATCGTCCACGGTAGACTACTTCCAAACAATAATAACTAGGTCATGACGAGTAGAGTGAACAGTGATTGGTAATTTTTATTTCAGTAAGCAAACATCTCTATGTTTCCTTACTGAAAGCAGCTAAGCAGACCATCAGTTGAACCAACTGATGGTAAACTGCTACACCTTGACACTCACAACTTCTGAGGAGAAATTACTTCTTTTCTACGCAGACACCACTACACTAACTACGCTTTAGTAAGTTGTAGACTCAGTGCTGATTCGTCAAGGTACTTAGGTTCCACCGCAGGGCCAGATATCGTCCCGTGAAATAGGTGTGTTTTGCACTTCTGTGTTTTTTTCTATGTTATAAGTGTACAGGACGGTCTGGACGCTCACCTGATGGTAAGTGATACGGCAGACCATGACAGAGCGGCATTAAATGAGACCAACAACTGATCGACAGTTATTATCCTCCATCAATGCCGCAATGCGCCCGTCACCCGAGACAACAGATGTTAGGTCTCTTATACCCGGTTATTTCAATAGCTACAGTGCCCTCATCCCGAAACACAAAAGTGCATAACACTCCTGTTTGACAGGATGATATTTGGCACTGCGGTGGTACCTACCTAAACGACTCAGTATCGAGTCTACCACCTAGTGTTTCGGGATGATGGCACTATAGCTAGTAAAAGTCCTTGCTCATCGCGAATTTTCGGCTAGAAATCGTCTACCAGTTTCAACCACATGGACCATGTGGAAGCTTGCTACTTTACAAAGGGTACATTCGTGTCCGTGCAGATAGACTTTTTTTGGAGATAACGTTAAGCAGTCGGTCTCTCTTCGTATAGTAGTCGTTATCACAATCCATATTGGGCTCGCGTGGTTTACGGCTCAAAATCCCCATGTTGTGCGGGAAAGTTATGGGCTTATGGAGATTATAAAATAAATACATAACCATCAACTTTCACACAGCGCCATCTATCCCCAAACTACGTATTTTAGACTGTAATATGGTGACTAAACAACTGATAAACATACTTATATATTTTTTGTAAATACATACATATTACACATAGAAACACCCAGACCAATACAAACAGACATGTTCATGCACCCAAATATTTGTACTGGCCGACGATCGAACCCAGAACTCTTGGTGTTGCAGCCGACGTATCAACCATTACAACAAATGTGTCGTCAAATTATATTAGAAAAGTCAAGAATAATTTATGGATATTGTAAAGCTTATAAAATTCAAGGAAAGTGAATTTATTTCCTGTCTGTGACCACATCCATTCATACTCGTACCTACGTGATCAGATACTATGCTATCCTTTACCTATAAAAGAGCGTCAGACATTTAATATGAGGAAAACTAATGTCAGTATTTATTTGTCTTATTATCTGTACGCTAACGTTGCATATGAATAAAGGATCTCTATAAATAGACATGCTGGTACAGAATCTGCATATTTTAATTTGGTTTTCTCTCTTTAGGTCATTACTGAATGATTAATCGAGATAACAGTTGTTAGTACTCACATTATCAGTAATTCTACTAACTACATTGATGTCCTTCCATTTTTTCGAATGGTCTTTCCAGTGACGTGCACAGTTATTATATTTCATAGCTTCATTCTTCGATATAATTCACCATGTAGTCCCTTTAACCTACATTTTTTATGTTATGAGTTATAAGTGTACAGGACGGTCTGGACGCTCACCTGATGGTAAGTTATCACTTACCATCAGGTGACAAACCATGACAAAGCGGCATTAAAGGAGACCAACAACTGATAGACAGTTATTATCCTCCATCAACGCCGCACTCCGCCCGTCACCCGAGACAACAGATGTTAGATCTCTTATACCCGGTAATTTCACTAGCTACAGTGCCCTCATCCCGAAACACAAAAGTGCATTACACTCCTGTTTAACGGGATGATATCTGGCACTGCGGTGGTACCTACCCAAACGACTCAGTATCGTGTCTACCACCTAGTAAATACCTACATGGTGAATTATATCTTCGAATGAAGCTTATCCGTATAATACTGATCAAATTGCACTTGTGAAGTTCGTTTGATCATGTATTATGAGTAGGTATGCAAAGTGAGTGACGCTCACAGATTTCCCCAATACAGGAGATGGGCAAGCCGCGTTAAAAAGTGCGACAAATGTATGCTCAGCGAGCATACACTGGCTATAGTTTACGCTCTGTGAGACGAATCAAGACGCACGAATTTAGAAGAAATTACGTTTTTTTTTCCAAAATGCCATCCTGTGCAATTGTAACATGCCATCATCGCAGTGAATTAGTAAAATTTACCAAGAAATATAATATCTTTTCACAGGTAGAACCGAAAAGAATTTGCGACACTGGACTGCCTATAACTTGGCGCTTGTCCAGTCTAATTGTTATTCGATGTCTTGGTGACGCTAATCCAAAAATAATAAATAACTTATATTTTTGTCAAATTGAGTACTGTTGATGACAGCAGGTCGCATCGGTTTTAAATCTGTAGAGGAAACTGGGCAAATAAATGGGAATCTATACTAATATATAAAGCTGAAGAGTTTGTTTGTTTGTTTGAACGCGCTAATCTCAGGAACTACTGGTTCGATTTGAAAAATTCTTTCAGTGTTAGATTTATCGAGGAAGGCTATAGGCTATATATCATTACGCTACGAGTAATAGAAGCGGAGCAGCAATGAAGAATGTTTCAAAATCGGGGGTATTTTTTCATACTTGGAGCTTCCGCTGCGTACGCTGAGTAAACGGTTAAAGTTTCACTAAAGTCATGTATGAGATTGTTCTCCTTTTAAAGGTCTACAAAAATGTCCACGACAGCATATGTCTATCTTTTAAGGTTAGCTAACTATAACATATTTTTTGCAAAAAAAATTTCTGAAATTGACCCCGAAACCTTTAAAGTTGGAGGGAGGGGAAATCCTATGTATAGTGATAAATGTAAGTACCGTGTTATCCCGAATTTAATGCGAGCGAAGCCGCGGGCAAAAGCTAGTCTTTTAATATGTTAGTAATTTTCCGGGTTGTGTAGACGCACAGGGTATGCACATATGAGGCTGAATCTGGCAGAAAATTCTTGCAGAAAAAAACCAGGAACGAAAAAGGACTTGGTCCCTGTTTTTAATAGATTATGGTCAAAAATATTTGAAATATTTGCACGTTGCAGTCAAAGGTTATAATCTCGTCCATTTTTTTTTTTCACGCAAGTCTTATTTTTCACCCAAAAACAAACACAGTTGATACGTCATATCTACAGTTATTATGACTATGTTTTACGGTATTAAGTCGTCTAGATAGGGACCGCCAGTGCCAGATATGACGGCAGATATTTTCACTTCGGTCTTTCGGGTTGAGAGCACTGTTACTAGTGAAATTGCCGGGTGTAAGAGACCTAATATCTGTCGTCTCAGGTAATGGGCGCAGTGCAGCATTGATTTAGAATAATTTCTTTGCGTTGTTGGTCTCCATCAATGCCACTATGGCATGGTTAGGCGTATTACTTACCATCAGGCGAGTGTCCTGGAGGCCGGATGAGGAAAGCGGAGGATCAGGATATCTGGCGCAGAATGGGGGAGTCCTATGTCCAGCAGTGAACCGTGATAGGTTGAAGAGAGAGAGGCGAGTGTCCTGACCGTCCTGTAGACTATTACCTAAAATAATAAAAAAGTTAGTTGTTTCAACTTTGAATTGTCACTCTCGTTTATTGAATTAAGGTCGTTATATAAATATAGCGAAGTTCAAGCAATAAGTAATTTAGAGATACTGTTTTGGATCAATAACTGTCCATTATTTTATCGTTTATCGGTAAAATTATTGTTGTTATTAACAGTACTGTCTTTTTTATATACGAAATAAAATTTAACGGTTTACATTTACCATATTTTAGATGAAGGTTGACCATTTATTTATTTTTATTAAACATATTCAGGTTTGTCTTATGGGAAAAATATGCCGCAAAGTATCAATTGTTTTGATGACTCATATGGTATATTGGTTAAGATCGGCTACTATTTCAAGGGTACCGGATTCGATTCCCGTGCAGTACAATAATTTGTGTGCATGCATATTTTACTTTGCATTTCGGGTGTTTTTGTTTATAATATCTACTCATGCATATCCAAAAAATGACTTTTGTTAGGCATATTACATCTGAAATTAGAAATCAGGCCGGCCATGCAGAACGTACCATCCGAAGATTGGAGAGACTCGATATTTGGGGGCACGGTAGTGCGCCCGCCATGACGAGCCAAGCGAAGCGCAAGTAATATTTTTCGGTAACCCATCCAACGATTTACCATTATCAGCCGATAAACGTCCCCACTACGAGTAAGTGTCACGTGCCTACCCATACAGGGTTGCATTAGCAATATGATTATTGTTTGTTTATATTTTGTAACTATTCTCTTTGTATATTACTGTGTATAATTATGTGGTTAATAAATGATTTCTTTCTTTCTTCTTTATATTTACTACTACTATATTGTATACTAAATTGCATACATACGGACACTGGGCCATGGTCCAGCGAAAGTGTTGACAAGGGCAATGCGTGTGCGCAATTTAACTATTTTATTATGTTCTATGTCTATTGTTGTCATTACTCTATCACTCTGTTGCGAAAGTAGAGATTTTGTTATTTTTATAGTATGTATGTTTTGTAAAAATTTGGTACCCAGGCAGACAAATACTAACAAAAAAATCTTTCATAATTATTATTTTTCGGATATATATTGGAATTTTCGCAGTTTCCAAGGCAGGAAACTAAAAATCGATGGAAAGATGAATAATGTTATCTACAGCAACATCAAATAATATTCTGTTTTCATAACCAGGACATAGGCACCGCGGTACTCCGAATTGACGCGAGCGAAAGCCGCGGGCAAAAGCTAGTGATTTAAATTAGATTTCTACTACACGTGTAACAGAATCTCTTAGTTCCGAAAAAATCTAACGGTCAATTTGATCCACCGTTAGTGCATTGACGCAAAAACAACTGATCAAACGACAAATTAATATTTGCAGTTAATTCAACTAAGTCCTTATTTTATCCTTGTTATAAGATTTGTTTTAAGCGACACACTGCAGCTTTTTTTTACCTACCTTTAGGGTTGTCACTAAAAATACTGCGTTAAACGGTAAATTAATTCAATATGCGTTGTTTCCTGCCTGACTAATTGTGTTAATATGTGCGTATTTAGCAATATGAGTACGAGCACTAACTAGTACTTGCGTATTGTAATACAGCGATGAAATTATTTTATGGTTTTGCCTAAATTATTTTTGTTTTAATTTATTGGTTCTGTAATATTTAAGGCTCGTATTAATACTGTACGCAGCATTGTTTTTATATGTAACGATGTGAACTGGATGATCAGGGTGCTCACCTGATGGTAAGTGATACGCCTGACCATGACAGAGCGGCATTGAAGGAAACATGGATTTTGGCTCTAATTTAAGTTTATCAGCTTTACTACATTTGTTTTTTATAAAAACGTTATCTTTCAATAGAATACGTCAGACTAACTAAAATAGCTCTGCTAACAATATATTAAATTCCGTGAATATCACCTAGATATACTCACACGTAATAGGTAATTTTGTAATAATTTTGTGGTCAGGTAACGCTATAGTTTTGGCCGTGTCAAAAATTTCAAAATTCAAAATTCTTTTTCAAATTAGGCTTACAAAAAGCACTTATGAACGTCAAAAATATAATAAAAAACAATTAAAATACTAAACTAAAAATATGAATTTTGATGCTTTGAAAAAAAAGCGCTTCAGTGGTTTGGCCTGTTGTCGTGTGCTGGCAAGATTGTATCTGAATTGTTTACTTGAAGAAGACCCTTTGTTGTTGTGAAGTTTGAGCATTGTTTTATAAATGCTAACGAGGAACAGGATAACGATTTAATTTTCGATTTGAAAAACCTTACAAACTGCACATTTTATTTTTAAGGAAAACGATGACAGAAATATGTTAGTGCGTTCTGCAAAAGCATGAGTCAAGGAAAGGTTGAACGAGTATTTTACTAATCTGTTTAGGGGGAGAGGAGTTGATCATGTTTTAATAATTTCAAGAAAAAAAATTAAAAATGTCAATAAATATTTTTCCTTTTCTTTATTTTTTTTCTCTAATTTTAAAAGGGCGTGATAGTTTTTACGTCAGAAAAAGACACGTCACAGACTATACTAAGAACTCTCCTACGAATCGGTGGAATTTAAACTATTGTAATACGAGTAAGATACTAATATTCAGCCAATACAGGCAACCCTGCCCATTCGACCGATGACTTGCTAGCTAAATATTAATACTCCTCACAAACAGGATTGGAAGTGTACACCGGACAAGGTGATTGCACGATTTGTTTTTGGTGACTCGATCAAGTCCAGTTGCGAAAGTAAAACGATTTGTAATCGAGCTACGTCTAGGCGCACGGCTGAGGGCAAACCAAGTTCTATTCACGGTCGCCTCATTATCAAATGTGTTGTATTAGATTCAAACGACAAACGCAATTAGCCTCTTGCAAATGCTCCTCATATTTGAAACAAAGTCATATGGGTCTTTAATTGAGAGCACTTTAGTTATTGAAATATTTACCACATTTTTTCCATCAAATTTTTGATGATTTTTGACCTAGTTGATGGTAAAAAAGAACATTAAGAAACAGTACTTACAAAATGTAATAGAGGATAACTTAGGTATAAAATTTGCTCGACTGCTCCGATATATGAAGTTCGGAGGTTCTGCAAATTTAAGACGGAAGAGATTTAATTAAAAATATAATGAGGTATAATAATATTAACAATATAATTTTTTTTTCCATGAGATACAATAATCAATCTTTATTCCGCTACTGATGTTGCCTTGTCAAATCTTGAGCTCTTCGAAAATATAATTACAAAACAAATGAACTTGCCGGACTATTAACCTTGTGTTTTTGGTTAATGATTAACGATTTTACTAGCGTATAATAAGATTTGGCCAATAAACAGTTCTTAACAATTTGCAGGACATAAGCTTGAGAAACAGTGATATGTAAAAAATACTTTGCGTTAACACAAGGTCATCCTTTTGTTCAAGATTAGATTTTTCATTGTACTATAGCAATTCCGATGGTTTTTATCGATACAATTATGCATACATAAAGTTTGTAATTGAACAAGAAAAAACATCTTTTAAATGCAAAAAGTAGTTCTATGCCAAACCGGTTATTTAATAAGACTCTGAACGTATAAATTCCCTCAAGAACATTATCAAAGAGAACAAATGAGGTTGTTAAAGCATTGTTTACTTTCGTTTTCAGTACTTCAAATAAAGAAAAGTTGAAAAAAGTATTTGTTTGAAGAAAACTTGACTAGCAAATAAATATCAGTTGACACCCATCTTATGGTCAAGCTTATAAGTCTTATAACTTAATATTAGTACCTTATTTTCGGCCAGTGTTTCTTCTTAATAATAACTGTATAATTATGCTTAACTAACCTTCTGCCCAGTACAGGGCAGCAGAAGGTTACCATTATCATTTACAACCCAAAACTAATCAATGACTAGAAAAATTTACAAAACCAGAAAAATCTACTATACTGTAAACGTACAATACAGTAATCACTTATTATGACTTATGAGTCTTAATCACAAAATGTCATTCATCATCATCTTAGCGATATTCCGGTTACATTCGGAGCTTACGCTCCGAAGCCCAGGGTCCGCTTTCCGACACTTTCTCTTCCACTTTGCACGATCTTTAGCATCCATAACTGTTACACCATTAGCCCGCATGTCATCCCTTACGACGTCAAGCCAACACTTCTTCGGCCTGCCCCTTCTACCGGGACCGGGCGGAGGTGGCATGGCCAGACATTTATTTCCCACATAGCTTGCTGGTTTCCGTAAAACGTGGCCATACCAGCGTAGGCGACACTCCTGCAGCTTGTCTGCAATGTCACGAACATGAAGGCTACCCCGGATGCGGGAGTTTCTAACGCGATCTTTCCGCGTGATCCCACACATCCATCGCAGCATGTTCATTTCCGTGACCCGCAGCTCCTGCTTGTGTCGCTCAAGTATCGGCCACGTTTCACTGCCGTACAAAAGGACAGGCCTAATGATGGATTTATAGACCTGTCCTTTCAGCTTAACCGGCATTTTGGGGTCACAGATTACACCAGTCACCTCACGCCATTTGGCCCAAGCCGCGGCAATACGTGCCTTGACGTCGCAATCGATGTCTCCCGCCGCGTGAAGTACCGATCCCAGGTATTTAAACTGGTCCGTTCGCTCGACCTCGCCGCTCCTATACGGATGGATGAGGGACCAGTAGTATTGCAGGCCAGGTACTCTGTCTTCGCCACATTAAGTTTCAGACCGCCGTTCTCAAGCGACCCCTTCCATGCATTCACTCGTTGGTCAAACGTCCTTATCCGAATCCGTCAGCGCGATATCGTCCGCGTACATGAACAGCCAAGGAGGTTGCTCATGTGTATTCTGGACGCTTTCGGACAGGACGTCCAGTATCACGCTAAACAGATACGGGCTGAGTACGGAACCCTGGTGTACTCCAACGGTTACGGGAAGGTATAGTGTCACCAACAGCAGTCCGAACAGTAGAATCGGAATTGTGATACATATCTCGGATAATGTCAACATAAATTTCAGGTACCCCTTTCGACCTCAGTGCCCACCAGATCATCTCTCGAGGAATACAGTCGAACGCCTTCTCCATGTCTAAAAACAGACAATGGAGAGGCGTGTTCTTCAACCTATACCTCTCCATGACGATCTTAGGGCAAAAACAGGGTCCATAGTCCCGTGACCAGACGGAAACCATATTGACACTCCGAGAGAGCACACTCCTGCCGGATCCGGGAGTCGACTATCCGTTCAAAGAGCTTCATGGTGTGAGACATGACCTTTATACCGCGGTAGTTACCGCACTCCTGCACCGATCCCTTACCTTTGAAGACTGGAGTTATGATACTCGTTCTCCATTGGCTCGGATTTTACCAGTGAGGAGCATCCGGTTAAAGAGGTTTGTTAAGATGCTCACACCATGATCTCCCAACGCCTTCCAGGCCTCGATAGGACTCCATCGGACCCGACAGCCTTCCGATTCTGCTACGGCGAAGAGCTAGGCCAATCTCATCGGGCGTATCGGTGGCACAAGTCCTTGATTCGGAGGGAGGACCGGTGGCTGCACCTCTAATCACCTCTAATCACAAAATGTCATTCTTAGTAAGAAAAGCAATTTAAAATAAAAAATTAAAACATGTCGAAGGCTACTACTAGGCCTATGCAAAAAGTCAGCAAACATTTTGCAAAAAACGTAAAATCGCAAAATGTTGTTCCAATTGAGAAATAATTCCCTGAATGCAAAAGCTATCCATGTAATTGCCACTCGTTTGTCAAGGGCATTGTTTTTACGGATACTAGGAACGGACGCGGTAAGCTGACAGCTTCTATCTATTTTTTGCTACCATGATTACTACTTGACCTTTATCCAATAACAGTTTCTACATCAACGTCAGAATTGTCTCCGATTGTATGAACTGTATGGTTTGATGCAAGTATTGGATTAGTGATAAATTCTGTTAAGTTTATCTCGTCATCATCTTTATCAGCCTATAACGAACCACTGCAGGGCACAGGTTTTCACGCACAGCATAGCTAGATTGGTGGGTAGTAATGACTACCATCTTAAGACTATCCTGAATCCTTAGTCGTCGCTCCTGAGGATAAGGAGCGACGACTAATTGTGTCTTTCAAATTACGGAAATATCTTTCTTTTGAGAAATTCTGGTGATTCAGTCTGCAATATCCTGACCAAATTGGGAATAAGCAAAGTGAATTAATGTTCCCGTTGGATTTCAACCCACAAATCCCAGATTACGCAGCGATCTTAATGCTTTGACCACTAGACCATGGAACAGTGTAGGAGGTCGTCTGTGACGTGTAATTAAAACAAATTATGTAGCGTCAAATTGTTTTTGAGAATTAAGCTTGACGCGTCTTTATGGCGATTATTAAAGCCTGTAGAGTTTATGATAAATTGTGTTTTACGGTGTCGTTTTTTGTTTGTCTCTATCCGGTTGCAGTTAAATGCTGGGTATAGGTCATTATAATTACTTGGCATAACGTTTGACATTATTATATTCGCTATCGTGTAATAAAAGGTTAATCCTATTGAATAATTGTTCTAACATCACAGTTGTAATGAGTTAGGTATCGTTGGAAAAGTTACTTATACAGCCTTTTTTGCTTAATAGTAAGCAGTAGTAGCGGTCGAAAATATAGGGAAACTGTTAAGTATAACTCTTCAACCTATCGCAGTCCACTGCTTGACATAGGTCTTCCCTCCCATCCATCCTCCACCAGCGCTTTCGCAAGTCGTCGGTCCATCGTCGGAAGGCATCCAACGCTTCGCTAAATATACTTAAGTATATTAATACAAAAAGAAAATCAAAACTATCAGCACATTAGGATAACCAGGTCATTTGTAACGTAATCGAAATAATCTGAAGTTCTTAACGACACTTTGACCTCTTAACATTTACCATACAAGGAACCAACAAAAACATATGCATAAATTTTAAGTATCGCACAACCATATAGTCACACAATGCTTTCAGCGTTATTTATTACATAAAATGCGTCAGTGTATGCCTGTTAAACTAAATCATCGTGTTATCCTTCACAAACTCGTGCACTTAGCTATGATGCGTTATGCATTTAATATTTTTTTCTACTGGCAATTTTCCTCTTACATTTAGGCCATGGGTAGCAAGTGTTGCGAATTTCGTTTGTGAGCAATGAAACAAAGTACGCATGTGAATACGAATTTGCGTATTTGGTTTGGTTAACGATATGAACAATGTTTTGAGCTGGTGTTGATGGATTGTTTTTGTGGATTTTAGACACGCTTTTGAGTAAGTGTCACTTATTTTCCTTTATTTACTAGGTTTACGTAAGCACGTAAACTGCTTCGTACTTCCGTGGTCCTATAAAAATTGCCGTTAGACACTCAAATTTTTTGAGAACTGAAGATTTTTGACTGATCATTTGATGCAATTTAAAAAATGATTTAAGAAACTACTTTTTCTGATTGGTTGGTTTTTTTTTAATATTATCAAATCTAATCTAAAAAGCAGGATTGATAGCTCATCACGTCAGATCTGTGTCATTGTATACGCATTGGTGTGCATTCCATTAATGCAAAAATGCAGTATATATCCTGTGTTTTTCTAAGTAATTCATCATCAAATTTTTATTCTAGGTATTTATTTAAGAATTTAGAAAATATCGTCATATATAATAGTTTCCTTACCTTAATCCCTTATTGATATTTCAGTAATACATGGTTGAATTAATTGAAAAGAGCGTCCTTGATTATAAATATGCTTCATATTACCTAAATCATTTTCAGACACTAAATATTCTGTTATATGATTTCATTAAAATTTATTTCTAATGCCCTTTGAAGTTATTGCTTGCGTAAAAGTTGTAAAACTTTTGAAATTTTCCACATTTTCGATAAAAATAGCAACAATCTCTATTCGAAATTAAGCGGCGACGTCAATGTTTTTATCAGTACTACTAATTAGTTTGTCGTCACGGCGTGAGATAACAAATTCACTAGTATCTATTACACGGAATCGGCCATCACTACGCTTCCGACCTTGGGTTTGTTAGAAGTGATTGAAAAAATGTCTAGATGTTGTTTTGTTCATGTTAATAGATGTGTAAAGTCCATTATGTGGTTTATTATTAGCTTTTGGACTTATGCACTTAAAGGATGTTACTGTTGTTAAGGAAGATTTGTTTCGGTTCGATGATATGTTAGTACTTTTTGATGATATTATTTTATTTATACATTTTATTTGATTTTGGAAACAATATGTTATACAATTTAAGTAGGAAGGTAAGAAGTACGGGAATTTTAATTTTTATTATTTTATTGATAGATTATTCGATTTGATGATAATAAATCTTTATTAATTATTTTAAACACTAACCAAGCAAAGCTTAGAAATGCTTTTACAATTTTTTTCTATAATTTTCGACTGAAATGCTGTGGAAAAATTGTAACTATTGACATAACTGTAGCAGGCTGTTTTCTAGAAATCATTGAAGTCTATTAAACACTTGTTTTTGGTATACACTGTATGGGAAAATTATGTCAAAACCGTTTTTTCCATATATTTGTGTTCCTTCTGACGTGGCCATCGCTTAGCTCGGTTCTTTACCTAGAATTAGCATAAATATATGAAATCTCATTAAACAGGAAAATTATTGAAGTATGATTCATTTATATTTTTTTCATGTTTATGTCTCTTGACGGAAGTTTATCTGTTTATAAAAGCATATATTTTTTGCGGTTCGTTATGGGTTAATACTTAAATGATGCCAAGTAGACAAATGGTCTTAGAGGTCAGATTTTAGCATTAGCGTTAGCAGCATTGTCATCTCTAGGGAAAAATACCCTGTGAGATTTTATCTAGCTTAAATTTTTATGTTATACGTACTAAAAGGTCTTTAATTTTAAATAACTTTTTATTTTAATATTATTTAGACTATATCATAGTCTTACAACATTTTTATATATTAAGTTGCTTGCTGCTTCCTTCATGGGCGAATCGGACTTGCACTAGGGCGCTTTTCTTTATAAACTAATACCATAATTATTCAGCGTGTATGTGTTTACAAACGTATACAGAGCAATATCATTGGCAAAGTGCACGGCGACTGCGTGGCCCTGTCTCCTAAGGTGAAGGTCCCTGCGCCGGTCCCTTACGTCACCGGGCCCAAGTCTGGAATGTATGCTACACGATATCATCTTGGGTAAACCAAATGTTTACTTTTTGTCTTCATTATNATTTAGTGGAATCATTCGATCAACGGTAAAGGAAAATAAAAAAGTAGAGCGTCGGTGGCTCAGTTGGTGTGGACTGACGCCTTCCTACCGGAGGCTGAGGTTCAAATTCCCGACACGTACCAATGTATTTTCAAATTTTTCGAAAAATATATGTACCTACGTTATCCTACACTCTAACGGTGAAGAAAACAGGTTGAGGAAACCTTCATGCACGCTGCGAAGAGATTCGAAATTGTGTGTGAAGTCGCCAATCCGCACTGGGCCCGCGTGACGACTAAGGCCTAATCACCCTATACGGGTAGGCTCGTGCCCCTCGTGGGACGTTAATGAGCTGATGATGATGAAAGGAAAAATAACATAATAATTATGCTCCCTGGCGCATGTATGTAATTCTGCCTTAGCTACAGGAGGCTTATAAGCGGTGGGTTTGATATCCACCCTGGGGATAACACCCCAAATATTTTGTGTTTGATGTGTGACAACGTGTTTTCTGTCCATAAATGGTACATCCATTATATTTTTAAAGAAACCAATGTGTTGATCATACTAAAACATTAAATATTTCTATGTTTCACCAGATTAACGTAGTCAGGTGATAAATTATGGAATATATTTGTGATAATATCGCAAATAACAAAAACAAAATTGCTACTGTTATAAATATACATATTATGTGTATTTATTTAGCAATTTCATTTTTCGGAGCTCACAAGTGCCTATGTGCAAGTAGTGTAAATTGACACAAATGTAACGTTGCCGTCTAAATTACAACAGGAAAATGGTGACCATTTATTTGACTTAAATAACTTACTCCATCAAATGATTAAAATGTTAATTTTTTCTCTCCTTCTTTTTATCTTTCTTTTTTAGTATAGTATTCAATTTCAACTGCGCTCATGGATACCGTTCAAATTAGGCACAGCGCTCTGACTGTAAAATTCACTATTGTTGCTGCTCGAGTATCGAAGCCAGTACCCCCGGTGTACCTACTGGCTTACTTATAGGATAACAGTTTCTTCATTAAATTAAGATACAAATTAAAACGTTAAGACTTTACTTTATTACTAAAACTTTACTTTATTACAAAAATAATATATCCCACCAAAACATTCTGTAAAAAATCTAGCCAAGTCTCGATGGAGCTGCTTGATTATCTCTAAAAAGTAATGAAATCAAGACAAAGACGTGCCAAGTCTAAGGTTCCTTACTGCAATTAATTAATTATTATGGTTGATGTTGTGTGACTTGGCCGTTGAAGAGTACACAAGGATACAAAACTAGGTGCTTCATGACACCATTGCACCAATCTGTCGCTAGAACCGCTACCCATTGACGGTACAAATTTGTCACTTGGAAAACGGTGATTCAATAGCCCATCGATTGTAGGCTTGATAAAGCCACTAACGTATAAAGAATGTTCAACGGCCAAGTCACACAACATTAACCATAATAATTAATTAATTGCAGTAAGGAACCTTAGACTTGGCACGTCTTTGTCTTGATTTCATTACTTTTTAGAGATAATCAAGCAGCTCCATCGAGACTTGGCTAGATTTTTTACAGAATGTTTTTGGTGGGATTTTACTTCTTTTTGTAGAAACTTGAAAGGAATATTAGACGACCCATTGGGTGTAATGGTTGAAACGTCGGCTACTACACCAAGGGTTCCGGGTTCGATCCCCGGGCAGTACCTACAAATATTTGTGTGCACCAACATGTCTGTTTGTATTGGTCTAGCGCGCTCGACTTGGCGGGGGCACTACCGTGCCCCCGATTTTTGACATCGGATGAAGCGGCCCACCATGTTAAATATATATTGTTTAAAGGCGGTATGTCAATCTCTTATAGTTTG
Organism: Leucinodes orbonalis; assembly: GCA_019425675.1. Taxonomy (NCBI): domain Eukaryota; kingdom Metazoa; phylum Arthropoda; class Insecta; order Lepidoptera; family Crambidae; genus Leucinodes; species Leucinodes orbonalis. The sequence goes on along the minus strand of PQWD01005870.1, from coordinate 11,923 downwards.
GCTGGGCTCTTTTGTTATCTAGCAGGGTCACCAGGTACTCCAGATCTTCGATTATCCAAGTTATTATAGTTTTCCCTTTATGTAACCATTAAACCCTGACTCTGTACCAAATTTCAGCTCTGTGAGTTAATGGGAAGTACTAGTTCTATTTTGATGATTTTGTTATCTAAGCAGGGTCACCAGGTACTCCAGATCTTCGATTTTCGAAGTTTTCATAGTTTTCCCTTTATGTAGCCATTAAACCCTAACTCTGTACCGAATTTCAGCTTTCTGAGTTAATGGGAAGTACTAGTTCTATTTTGATGATCATGAGTGAGTGAGTGAGTGTCTGTCGAAAATGCGAAACTTTGCTTTCGCTTAACGTCGGAACTAAATGACCTACAGACTTGAAATTTTGGATTTAAAGTAAGTGATTATATCTTACTAGATGACGAAAATTTCAGCGCTCTGGTATTATCCAAAGGTTCTCAAATCGGGGCCTGAAAATGCGGCGAAATGGATCCTGTAAAGGATGGTACGGCAGTGTTTGCTTCGCGCTCGACTTGGCGGGGGCACTGCCGTGCCCCCAGATTGACATAGCACCTATGTAAGGAAGGAGCTTGTATTATAGGTAATAAATAATGGATAAACATACATATATATTTATTTTTTGTAAACAGGTAGGTATAATATTAAACAGAAACATCAAGAACAATCACACATGCTAATGCGCACAAATGTTTGTTCTGCCTGGGTACCAACCTGGGTGCCAATCCTGGAACCTTTGATTTAGTAGCCAACGTCTCAACCATTACTTCACATAGGTCGTCATTATGTTATCAAGTGCTAAGAGTGCACAATTATTTCACGGTACAATATATTATCTGTCACTGCAGTGGATACCTACCTTAATGTTTAAGTGTCGAGCGATCGAGAACAAACAAATTTTCATTATAATAATAGGTTTTATTACCGTTCTGCGGTATTGGCCATGTCATATCAAAATATTTTTTGTTTGGTTAAGAATTCCAATTTTAAAACATTTTTTTTTTAAATCATGATTTTTTTTTTAAAGTACTCAATACTCAATAATTTATTGCAAAACCATAATGTACATAAGATGTTACATAAAAGTGAAACCAGTGTTATGGATCCTGTTGGGCACACTAGGAGAGAGGAACATAACATTTTAAATTAGTAATTTTATTAAATTTATATAGTTGCTTTCATTCTAAATAGCCAATACATTTATTTTATATTCAGTAAAATATCATTAATATCATAATATGATTTATTAATAAGGTACTGTTTTAGTTTTCGGGTAAATATTATATCGTTACTTTCATTTTTTAATATATCGGGTAATTATTATATATTTTTACAGAAGATTTTAGTGTATTAGAAGACTTTATTTTCAATAGGGATGTTTCATTATAAGGGGAAGTAGTCATTTGTTTTTTGATTTCATCGCAATTCAATCTTTTTCGTCATCATGGATACGTTCACAATTCGAGTAATTATGGATTATGAGTACAATCGTGGCGACAACGCGGCACAAACATTTTTTCATACAAAACGCCAAATGTACAAGTCAATATTTTATATTTAAATCTCGCAAACGAATTCCACATTACATTGTGAAATGAAGGCCAGGTAGCCAATATGTATGTTTTTGACATTGGACGAATTAATAATTATGATACAATATTTCGTCAGCTTTACTTCACTTTTAACTAGTAAACATCTCGGAAGATTTTCATAGTTATAGGGTCGTCCCCACAGACATCCGAATAACAATTAGACTGGACAAGCCGCCAAGTTTATAGGCAGTCCCAGTGTCGCAATTACTTTTCAATTCTTACCTGTGAAAAGATATTATATTCTTTGGTAAATTTTACTGATTCACTGCGATGATGGCATGTTACAATTGCACAGAATGGCATTTTGGAAAAAAAACGGTAATTTCTTCTAAAATTCGTGCGTCTTCATTCGTCTCACGGAGCGTAAACTATAGCCAGTGTATGCTCGTTGAGCATACATTTGTCGCACTTTTTAACGCGGCTTGCCCCATCTCCTGTATTGGGAAATCTGTGGTCGTCCCTAACGACAATGACGCAAACGTAGGTATCATGCGACTTTATATAAGATTCCACATTTAATTATGAATATTATAAATACTACGACGACATCAACATGAAACGGTTGGTGAGTATATAAATACATAATTATATTTATTCAGTAAATAAAATTTATTTCGATTAATCTGTTAACAAGCACATAACTAGGATTTTGGGTCAGTAACTTTATTTATTACATCTATTACTCCATTACATATAAATCAAATTGGACTGTATGTTTGTAGTATTGAATTAACAATTTGTTTCTTCATGCATATGAACGGTAGATAAGCCAAAATAACAATTTTTAAAATTTTGTCTGTCGTGTCTGTTTAGTATTCATGTGAAAGACTAATGCTTAGTTGGGGCTAGATGGCGCTGTGTGAATGTCTATAGTTAATATCGATTTATTTATTTCAATTCAAAGTAGCAATACGTTGCATCATATTTCAATAGGAAGCGAAGCATTTGCTTTTTAACAGACACATTTAACACAATGATTAATTATAACTCTCCAAGAATTAGATCAGCAGAATTGAATTAATTATTGCAAATTTGATCCTCCGAAATCTAAAATATACAATTCATGATATTATGCAAATAGCTTAATGCAAATTAAAATTACGGTACATATAAATGTGTCTTCGCTGAATCTACTATTTGCAAATTGGACAATAGATAGAAAATGATACTGTGCAGTATTTCTGGCGCTCAATGGGCTTAATACCACTGTAGTGGTATTTCTATAATTCAAAAATCCGTGAAGTGCGTTCAAATATGGCGTGTAGTTTCGGCAAACCATTGGACGGATGACGAATGGCTTTCATCATCATCATCAGCTCATTAAAAGTCCCCACCGAAGGGCATGAGCCTACCCGTATAGGGTGATTAGGCCTTAGTCGTCCACGCGGGGCCCAGTGCGGATTGGATGACTTCACACACAACCTTTGAATTTCTTCGCAGGCGTGCATGAAGGTTTCCTCACGATGTTTTCCTTCACCGTAAGAGTGTCGGATAACGTACATATATTTTCGAAAACACATTGGTACGTGTCGGGATTTGAACCTCAGCCCTCCCGGTAGGAAGGCGACAGTCCACACCATTCAGCCACCGACGCTCTTACGACGAATGGCTTTGATTCGATTAAAATTCCATGTGTTGGTAGAAATTGTCAAGCCTCCAAATTATGGCACTTAAAAAACAATCAAGCCAATGAGTCGGTATGCTTATATTGTTAATTCGTTGTAATTTACAATTTTCTGGAGGTAAGTCTCAGGTATGGTTAAATGTTGTTTAACAGTTGGCTTATTTGCTGGAATGCCTTACCGGATTTATATGGAATGCCGAAAGTTACTTATACGGAATAACTACGAATTCCGTTAAGATTATTTTTAGTTTGGCATAATTGAATTGATAACCTTTCTACATGGAAGGTCAACGTTACTTTAAAAAAATATATAATAAAAACGTTACGCCCTATGTCAAAAATACATAAAAGAATATAGTCCTTAAAATGTATTTACTGACATAAATATAGTATAAATATGAAGTAAATATAAAATTAAGCTTGGCTAAAATTGGCTCAATGATGTGTATAGTCCGAGAGCCGGCTGTATAAAAGTCCCATGGATCAGATACATGAACAATTTCTTGAAAAATAGTCTGAGAAACCATAGAACTAAACGTCGACACCATTTCATTCATTCATTTTCATCTGGAATTACAACAGGAAGTGAAGTCATAATTTCGCATGCGTGCAAAATCAGGCTTTATAGGGGTATCGACTTTTAGCTCTATGGTTTCTTAGACTATTTAAAAAAAAAAATTCATGAATCTGATCCATAGGACTTTTATACGGCCAGCTCTCCAAAAGGTACTGATGCATTCTGACCTGGTGGGTGCAGGTTCAAATTGAATCCCGCCACGTACCAATGTTTTTCGAATTTTCGAAATTATATGTACGTTAATCTAACGACCTTACGGCGAAGGAAAACATCATGAGGAAAGCTGCGCTCGCCTAGGAAGAGATTCGAATGTTGTGCGTGAAGTCGGCCAATCCGCCCTGGAATTTTCACTGACGACATTCACATAGCGTCGTCTAGTACCAAACTAAGCATTTAGCCTGTAATAATAATTATTAAAAAACGAATAACATACTAATATACTTTTAACACCACCAATACAACCGACATGTTTATTCATGCACACAAATGTTTGTTCTGCCCGGGGATCGAACCCGGAACCCTTGTTGCCGACGTCTCAACCATTACACCTAATGGGTCGTTAACAAAAACAATGGCATATTGATTTATAGTAACTGCTGTGTTATTGATTTAACAAATGAATCCATTAAAAAAGTTTAAGTTCTGTAAGGTTTATAAATTATCATTAAGATGGTCAAATGTATAATGGTTTCATTGTTGCTCAACAGGTGTGCACGTTCGTAGCTTTGATAACTGTAACTTCAACATCCCGAGTCAGGCGTGGCATCTATGGTGAACCTGGAGGTCTACTGTCTCCATCGGTGGCGTCATCAGGACTACATTCACCGGCTATAAGTCTGCCTGTACACTCGTCAGCTCTGAACTACGCGTCTTTAAATGATGACCATTTACTCCGTTCTCCTTATCTTGACCACGGACACCAAGCGGATTTACATTTGAGTCATACTTCATTAGATTCAATACACTCCTCTCCGATCCTCGGTTCGTCTCTACACTCTAATTCTATACAATCTCACTCACTGCAGTCGTCTCATATTTTGGATCACCATTCTTATCCTTCTGTGTCAAGTTTTCATTCTGAACCACTGATAAGTTCTCACTCACTGCATTCGTCTCCAAGTTTTGATCATTATTCTTATCCTTCTGTGTCAAGTTTTCATTCTGAACCACTGATAAGTTCTCACTCACTGCATTCGTCTCCAAGTTTTGATCATTATTCTTATCCTTCTGTGTCCAGTTTTCACTCTGAACCACTGTTAAGTTCTCACTCACTGCATTCTTCTCCAAGTTTGGATCATCATTCTTACCCTTCTGTGTCCACTTTCCATTCAAACCATTGATAAGTTCTCACTCACTGCATTCTTCTCCGATTTTGGATCACCATTCTCATCACTCAGCCCTACTCTCTCATGCTTCTCCGCTTTCTCACACGCTCCATTCAAAGGCAGGCCATTTCCACTCTACTCCAATTCTGTCTCATTCTCTTCACGATTCTTTGCTAAGTCCACACGCATCTTATAGCCATCCATCAGGTCATGTTTCATATGCTCATTCATCTCCAGTGTTAAAGCATTATTCTGTCCATTACCCCCGACGAGTCACTTCAGCTATAATAAAGCCACTTTCTCACTCAGCACGACGATACGCTTCGGGTTGGTGGTAAAAGCCTCTTTACTTATGAGCCTTCTATGGCAATGTCCAATTTAACATGCTACACATCGTGACCAAGCAACCACCAAACTATATTACCATTTTAACTAATCAAAATATCGCTAAATGTCCCCTGATAGATAGTAATAGTAGAGACAAGTGACAAGATGACAGTGGAATGATGACGCTTTTGGAAAATAAATGCATCAAGCTATTACTTTTTTTTGTTTTAATCTACAATATTTGAACAGCCAATTTAAACTAGGTAGGTATAATCTTGTTCGGTCTTTTCGTCAGCTGGTTTACTTTAAAGTAATAAAAATGGAAAAAAAAATTAGTAAACATGCTACATGGATTGATTTAATTTAGAGTAGGATAAATACAATTAAATAAATATCCACAGACATTCACACCGCGCCATCTAGCCCAAGTTAAGTGTGAAGCTTGTAATATGGGTGTTAGTACCCAACAACGGATAAACATGGTTTTAAACTTTTTTTTGTAAAAACTAGTTCAAATTAAGGATTTTAAGTTACGCAATCCTTTATTATCAATGCAATGGCATTATGCAGAGGTTGAAATAAACAATGTGGTAATAATATTGTTAAAGGTGAGCTCTTTCGCGATTGTTTGCTTTAACCGGTTACGTTTATTTTATGAGAATTATGCAGGCGCGACGTTAAGAAAGATTCCTTGAATTTTTATAGGATTTTAAGTTTGAGTGTTGTTGATTTTTCTTGGTAATGTGCAATCTTCAAGCTCATATATATTTATGGGTAGATGGGTGCATTTTTATGCAAAGGTCATGTAATGAACCGTCTTAAAAAGATACTACACTGCGATACTATAAACAAGAGAACAAACAAACCTAAAAAAAATATAATTTTATAGGCTAGATAAGGAAAGTAGAAAGCGGGATATCTGGTGATAATATGGGGGATATCTATTCGCGGTAGTGGACTGGGATAGGTTGAAGAGAGACAGAGATCCGAGAGCATGGCTAAGGGAAAGTGGTAACTTTCCATACCGCCCAAAAGCAGATTAGTAGGTGTTTAATCAAGTAACAAACAGTTCCGAAGCACGACGAGTTGTTTTTTATCGGGCTCCGATTCGTTGAGCGACCGTTGGGATAATTCAGTTTAGGTTTTATTTTATTTTAATCATAATCAGCACATAAACGACCCCACCAAAGAGACAACAGATGTTAGGTCTCTATACCCGGTAATTTTACTAGCTACAGTGCTCTCATCCCGTATCACTAAAGTGCATAACACTCCTGTTTCTCGCGACGATATCTGGCACTGCGGTGGTACCTACCTAGACGACTCAGTATCAAGTCTAACACCTTCTTTTAATTTTGAAATTTATTGGTGCGTGGCGGAATTTTAACCTGCACCCTACTATTCAAGATCATATTAAAGGATGAGCTAACTAGTGAATATTTGAGAGGATTAGTGAAAGACTACCAGTTAACCTCGTGGATATATAGTATGCTAATATTATATGCGATATGTATAGGAATTTGAAGCTGTTAACTAGAGTATCGACGAGTTAGGTTACGAAATAGGCACGTGATACTAATAAATACATATAAATGCAGAATTGCAATCTTCCTATTATAAATAAATAAAAGTATGTAACTATATTGGCAGCTGGGTGCGAAAACAAAAAAACATTTTTGATGCATTTAGGACATGACTTACTTAACTATTTGTATTGGTCTGAGAGTATTACTTGAACTGATGGTAAGTTACATCTGTAGGTTGTAATACACTCATTTTCTTGAGAAAAGGTTCAGTTGCAGATTGACGGTTTTTAAGGACTACTATCATATGATATTAAAACCAACGACTTTTTATACTCTCTGGAGCACTAAGGGACTCCATAAAAATTGCGGTCCCTAATCAAGTTTCTTGAGTTAAGCGGTCGTAAACTAAACGTAGTGGCTATGAATCGGATGCGCTATTCACTTTGCTATTCTATGCCCGATATTAATTTTTATGCTCAAAATAAAATGAAATATTTTCCAACTATTACTTTTACTTGGAAGACTCGATATTGAGTCGTCGGCAAGATAGGGACCACCGCAGTACCAGATATCGTCGCGTGAAATTACTGGTATAAGACCTAACATCTGGTGTCTCGGGTGACAGGCGCAGTGCGGTCTCTTCAATGTTATTCTGCCATGGTCAGGCGTATCACTTACCATCAGGTGAGCCTGACCGTCTGTTCACTCATAGCATAAAACCTTCCTATAATAATACCTACATGGTTTCTGAGACGGCAGATTAAGTGTGCAGTTTTTATTTATTCGGATTCTAAACTGTATTTATTGCACAAGCAAGGATATTTTGGTAAATATTATACTATGCTTGCACGGCAAATTGAATTTAAATATATGTCGCAATAACATAATTTTCGGTGTTGATCTTGATCGACCCACGCGTCCTCAGGACTGCATCATTAACTATCTGACATTATGGTCTATGAACATTTGATGGTTGGCCGGCATTAGTCCACTGCATCGTATAAAAGCGTCCGACGCGTGGAATGCATAATATTGCAGTTTTTGCATCGGAAGAACACAGGATGAATTTCTTTGTAAGTTTGTTTTTGTTTTTTATTAGTCGCAGTCCTTGTTTATGTGATAAAGCATGTGAATGATAGCGTAGTGAAAAGCTTTTCGCTTGATGTCAGATATCGCAATATTCTTTTTAAGGATGGATGGCTGCAGAAAGAAAAATCTTATGGCCACGACATACAATTGATCAGAAATGATTAATTTCGTAAGATAACTAAAGTAAGTAACATAGCCCGCCGGATCGGCAAGTTGAAGTGGCAGTGGGCTGGTACGTTTATCGCAGAACCGATGGCCGTAGAGCAGACAAGTTCTGGAAGTGGAGACTGCGTCTTGGCAAGCGTTGCGTAGGACGTCTTCCGGCTCGATTAAACCGATGACTTGCCAAATGTTGTTAGTGATGACTTGATAAGGAAAGCGGAGGACCGGGATTTCTGGCGCAAAATCGGGATACCTAAGTCTAGCAGAGGAATGCGATAGGTTGAAGAGAGAGTGACACAATTATATTATAAAAAAAATAGAAAATTTAGAAATTAAGCCTAGTGACCAATCAAGTATAGCCTCAGCTCAACAAACAAGCACGTAAGATGCAATCGCAATGCCCCGAAACGTCGGAAGTTAATAAATAATTTTTATTTACTCGTTTTTATACGATTGAATTCATTTTTCAGTTTAGAATACAGCCATTCAACATACCTGTTAAATACGAAAGCTTTCTTACCTTTTCCCTTTATAGATCTATGTTGATTCCAGCTTGCTGTAGTTGGCCTTCTAGCGACCATCAGCATGGTATCAGCAGGCATCTTCCACGGCTGGCACGCGCCGGTGTACCGTCGGTGGTCTACCGCCCGTCCACTACTCCGGCTGCATGGTCATGGAGGTAAGTGCTTCAAACTAAATAATACCAGACAAGTTACTAGATGAAGACTCTATTGCAGCGGCTACAGACAAGCAACTATCGCAATGGTCTATGATGGACAAAGTCTAAATCCATTTATTCAGATCAGGCTTACAAAAGCACTTATGGACGTCAAAAAATATACAAAAAGTACAATAAAAAATCATTAAAAATACCAAAGTAAAGAACAAAACTGAATTTGGATAATTGAGAAAAAGCGCTTCAGTGTTTTTGACTGATAATTTTTATAAAAGTATAGTCTTTTGGAGCGTCGGTGTCTCAATGGTGTGGACTGCTGCCCTACCGGGAGGGCTGAGGTTCAATCCCACTACGTACCAATGTGTTTCTGAATTTTCGAAATTATATGTACGTTATCCCACACTCTTACCGTAAAAGAAATATCATGATGAAACCTGCGCACGCCTGCGAAGAGATTCAAAGGTTGTGCGTGAAGTCGTCCAACCCGCACTGAGCCAGCGTGGACGACTAGGGCCTAAATATCTTATACGGGTAGGCTCGTGCATCTCGGTAGGGACCTTTAATGAGCTGATGATGATGATGATAGTCTTTTTGGTGTTACCAAGTGTACAGGATGGTCAAGACACTCATATGATGGTACTGATGGTAAGTGACACGCCCATGACTACGGATTGATTGAGACCAACAACTGATAGACAGTTACTAAGATATCAGCTCTCAAAATCTTCACTGGATCCACGCTATTTGCATCTATGATGATGATCAATTGACTTGATAAACGTACATATAATTTCGAAAGTACATTGGTACGTGGCGGGATTTGAACCTACACCCTCTAGATCGGAGGCAAGGCAACAGTCCACACCACTGACCCACCGACGCTTACTATGAGTAACTTACTTAAGTGCTTACGACTTTGAGTTATAATAAATATTTCCGTTTTATTACAGGTTACAGAAGTTACGGAGGGTGGCCATCGGGTTGGAGCAGTGGCTGGTGGTAGGTCTACAGGAGCCGAAGATTTAAGGGTTAACCTGTTTACCTTACTCTTATCACCAGAATGTATCTAGTTATTTTTGTAATTATTAAATAAGATTATTTTTATTAATTGTTTTATTAAGCCCTTTCCTAAAAAGCATCAGGGCATTCCTCTAGAATAACATTTGTAAATGCACGGTCTCCTTTGCAGGTTATAAAATCTATTATATATACAAGCATACATAAAGCAAACAAGTAAACATTTTAGCAAGTTAAAGTGGCAGTGGGCAGGGCACAGTGCGTAGTACCTATAGCCAATGTGGCGAAAAGGTTCTCGAGTGGCGTAAACATAACGGGAAACCCCCAACCACATGAACGTATGACCTGGTTAAGGTTAAGCTGTCATATTAGGCTGTAATGATGATGATATACATATACAAATAATGGTTATTGGGTTGGCTGGTGATTCAATGCCAACACAAACATGTCCACGGATACAAATGTTTATACAGCACAGGGACCGAACCCGGAACCCATGGCCTTAAGGTTTCTTGACTTAATGCGAAGAAATTTCAAAACCAAGAGAAAAGGATCTTCAATTAAAATAACTATATTGTAAAATTTTATCGCGTGTAATATTGAATACACAAAAATTTATCAAACTCCACAAGATGTCAAAGCTAGTGATTAATTTGTTTATTAAAATATTATTAACCAATATTATCCCCTATAGCGATGAGCGGCAAAATTGAAAATGGATGAGCATTTACTCGGCAATTTGATTATTTATAAGATACCGTGGTCTTTAACGTAACCATAACTGCTTGCTGCGAAGCTGTTGCAAAATAAGGTCGAATTTGGCTCAGTGCAATTTTACTCGCTTGAACAGGATCTATAAAGCAAATTAAGCTTTCAATATTTGATATTTATTATATCCACCTTGGACGAAATTAACACTGTCGTAATGAAATTATAACAAATTATCTATACTAATATTATAAAGCTGAAGAGTTTTTGTTTTGTTTGTTTGAACGCGCTAATTCAGGAACTACTGGTCCGATTCGAAAATTCTTTCAGTGTTAGATAGCTCATTTATCGAGGAAGGCTATAGCTATATATTATCACGCTATAAGAATAGAAGCGGAGCAGCAATGAAAAATGTTTCAAATCCGGGGGGAAATTTTCTTGCTTGGAGATCTGCTGCGTACGCTGCGTAAACGGTTAAAGTTTCGCAAAGTCATGTATGAGAGTATTATTACCTTTTTAAAGGTCTACAAAAAAGTCCGCGACAGCTATGTCTGTCTTTTAAGGTTAGCTCCCATAACATATTTTTTGCTAAATTTTTTTCTAAAAATAATGCATCATTTTGCGAAGCTAGATTACATTTTCATAGACATGATATCAAATCCTTATCCAATAAATACTTTATTTATCAAAGTATTTCATTTTAAACCAATTGCCTTTTACATCATTCAATTTAAATGAATATCTTATGATATATCGCAGTTTTAACTTACCTATATAAACGAAGTAGCGGGTAAAAGAGAGCGTTAGGCCAAAGTAACTATTCCACGCGGACGAAGTCGCACGCAAAAGCTAGTATTATATATAAGAATGGATGGATAACATTAAAAATGTGCTTAACTTTGTTAATTCAAGTACTTTTTATTGTATTTTTTTTGGCGTTCATAAATGCATTTTGGAAAACTAATTAGAATGGATGGATTTTGATTATATTAATAGCAATAATAGTTCACATAGCTTGCTGAATTTCCGTTATAACCAGTTTAAACCAAATAACTAAAACATGGGTTACGAGAAGGTTCTCAAGGTCAAATGAGTTTACAACTATTTCTATCATAAATGACTCATGCATAACGATTCCGAGTTGTTTACGAAACATAAATATCAATGAATAATAAGTAAATTATGTTTTGTAATTTTACGAACTTTATTAAAATGATCAATGTTATATATCATATTATGTCTTACTACGGACAAAGTAAGATGATAGAGTTTA
>PQWD01005869.1:0-13911 GCA_019425675.1 Leucinodes orbonalis | reverse complement strand
ATCATTGTTCACTATAATCAATTGACTTTATATTATTGTTTCAGTGTATTTAAAATATAATATTTAAAATAAACAAAGATCAATGAACGACATATAAAATAAGGTGCGCTTTTATAAAATAAGGTAATGCATTTTAATGCGGATGGTGGAAACTACCGGATTAAAAACTTGACGATAGAATGTGGAGTACAATTCGGTAGACTGTGGAAAAACTCACCGTGGAAAAATTGCTGGTTGAATGTGGGAGTACCCAACTCCACATTCAGTCTCGTCACGGCACTCGTGTCGATCGCACGTTACGAGTGTATATTGTGAACGAATTAACTGGTTAGCTGGCGTAAACAAATACAGGTGACCGCCTGCTCTGCAGGCGATTGCCCCGGAAAGTAATAATGAGTAAAAGGGAGGATGAAGTAGATCTGATTTGTAGCGATAGTGAGGAAGTGAATAGTGAGAGTACAACAAAAGTTGAAATGGAGATACACAATCAGAGTTTAGATCAGGAAATCATGGAAGCGATGCAGCACAAGGAAGACGAAACAAGGCCGAGTAAACGAAATAGAGTAGATGATGATATTGAATGGACGAAGGTGGATAAGAAGAAGAAGACGCAGAGTGAGAGCAAAACAGAGATAATTATTACGCATAACGAAGTATTACCCAAACAGTTTGCTTTTGCCAAGTTATTAACAAGTATAAACCTTACGAATATAACCAAAATTAAATATATCAACCATACAAAATAAGGCTGGAAGCGCCTAGTTGCGAGTACGCTGATAAATCATCAACTGTGAAGAGTTCAAGAAACGAGGATGGAGGGTCCAACGGGGAAGTTAACATTTCCCATGGAATTTTAAGAAATGTAGATATAGAATTGAGTGAAGAACAGGCGTTAAGTGCAATAACATGCCCAACGACATCACAATAGCCTATCTCAAACGCTCAAACGGAGAAACGACGCTGGAGAATGGATTCCTTGCGAGGTTGCACGTGTTACCTTTAACTGTTCTTACCTACCAGCTTTCGTGTTTATCGTAACATACGTGCTAAAGTACACCATATGTATTTCCAGTAACACAATGTTCAAAATGCTGGCGATTCGGACACACTAAGCTCAGATGTACGGTTAAAAAAACCGTGTGCCCGAAGTGCACAGGAAATCATGAAATTGTGATACAAAATATTTCAATGCGTTAACTGCCAGGGACATCATATAAGCTTAGATAGGAAGTGTCCTGCCTATATGAAAGAAAGAAGGTTAAGAGAATTAATGGCAGAATTTAATTGTTCGTATAGATGTGCATGTAACATGTATGTGCGCCCGGATTCTGTGTAAGGTAAATAGTCATCGGCCTACTGAGCAAGGTGAAGATTCCAATAGGACCAACATTACGCATTCATAAAATCGGATTACGATACCGAATTCAACCATCACGGACCAATCCGAATTCCATCGTTAAGTTACGCTAACACAAATATACCTAGCTGCATCGTGTAAACAAGATCAAGCGAACGAGACGGTTAATAGCAACACCAGTACGCCAAAGCGAGATGCCCGCAAAATGAATCACGGCCGTCGTCGCGTGCGCTGCCGGCTTTTAATCGCATTCCTGAGGAGACAGCTGATAGTGATAACGCGAGCAATAAGCGAGGTGTTTACTTCTCCGAACTAGTAGCCCGTATTAAAGACGTTTTATTTATAAATAGTATGAGCATGCAAGACAAAATTAAACACATAGTTAAGTATTCTGTAGAATGGCTAGTATTAGTTGTTGTAGATAAGTTGTCGGATTGGCCAATATCAAACAGTGTTTTAGAATTAATTAGCAATCTTTTTTATGGGTAAAAAGCTCAATGTAAAATTAAGAATTGTACAATGGAATGCTCAGAGCTTAAGACCGAAATTAGTGGCATTGGAAAATACTTTATTAATACATAAAGTACATATATGTATCATTACTGAGTCGTGGCTAGAACCGTATAGTTATATTAAAATGGGGGCATATAATTTCTATAGGAAGGATAGGGATGATTCATACGGAGGCGTTGCGATACTCACTCACAGATCAATCAAAGCTCAAATAAGTGATGTTTATTTAGGTAACCGGGGGATTGAGGTTTTAAACGTTAAGTTATTTAACTGTGAAATAATAGAAAATATTATAGCGGTATATTGTCCTCCCGATATCAGTACTTTGGTGAGGATTGGAAATCATTATTTTCAAAATGGTCAAGTAAGACTTTAATTGGAGGGGATTTTAATGGCCACCACACAAGTTGGTCTTGTAAAACTAATACTAGGGGAATCAAATATATGATGCAGCTTATGATTATAAGTACATCACGTTAAATAACGGTGACCATACACGGGTAAAATTAGTCGCAAATCATTTACAAGAAAGTTCACCAGACATAACATTTGTTACATCAGATATTGCCATACGTTTTAATTGGATTGTATATAATGAAAGTTTAAACAGTGACCATTTATTAATTTTTATAACGACAGATCTAATAATTCAAAGTAAATCAATAAGTAAAAGAAATTATAAGCAAGCTGACTGGCAAAAATATAAAAACATGTTAATTAAAAGCAATAAACAAATTAAGTCCACAGACGACCCCCAGCAAATGTATAATATGATTGAAAACAACATAAATATAGCAGCTAGCGAATCGATTCCATTGATTAAGGTATGTCTAAATCCCACTAGTAATTTTAAGCCGAAACCTTACTGGACACCAAGTCTCTCAAAAGTAGTCGCAGAACGTAGACGCAGTTTATCAAATTTTAGGAAAAACCCTATACCTGACAATCATAAAATTTATAAAGAAAGAACAGCAGAAGCTCAAAGAATGATAAGAAGAGCTCGTATCGATTATTTTAAAACATTTTGTGATAGTATAAGTACCGTAACAAGTCATCGTGATATGTGGAATAAAATGCGGTGGTTGAAGGGTTACAAAACAACACATTCAGCAGTAGATAGTAAAAAAGCTTATACCTTATTAAAACAAATTACCCCAGACTATGTTACACCAAGTAAACCTAAATTCATTTCAAATAATGCGCAGTTAGAGAGTCCAATAGTGATACAGGAATTAAATAACATAATCAAAAGAAAAGACACAGCTCCTGGATTGGATAATATTTCATATTCAATGATATTTCATTACCCAGATAAGCAGTTAATAATAGATTTATTTAATAAATTATTATCGGATGGCATCATTCCACAACAATGGCATGAAATTAAAGTAGTTCCCATACCAAAGTTGGGTCGGGACCCAAACAGTGACGCCGCGCTAAGACTCATTTCACTGATATCTTGCGTTTGTAAATTATTTCACACCATTATAGCTAGGAGACTAGAGTGGTTTGTTGAGAATAGTGATTTCTTATCATGCAACACCATTGGATTTAGAAGATCGCAATCATGTCTAGATAATTTAGTAAGATTAATCATGCAAATTCAACTTGGTTTTACTGAAAAAAAGAAAACTATTGGATGTTTTTTAGACATAGATAACGCATATAATAATGTTAATATTTCCAAATTAATAGCCAAATTGGATGATATCGGTATTGGAGCTAAATTATGCTATTATATATAACTTTTTAATGAATAGGCGAGTAAGTATCACAGAATCAGGTTGCAATAGTGTTTTTACAAGAAGTGCAAGTTTAGGTATAGCTCAGGGCGACCCTATGTCACCGGTATTATTTAATATAATTACCAGTGATATATGTAAAAATATAAACAACGTTTTTATTACGCAATATGCCGATGATTTTGTCTTGTATGTAAGTGGTCATGATGTACGATTTATGGCTATTGATTTGCAAGATGCAGTCATCTGTTTGGCTAACTTACTTCAAGATATAGGTCTCCATATATCACCCACCAAGAGTAAATTATGTACGTTTACGAGAGGTAGATTTTACGAAAACGTTAATATAAAATAGATGATACTTCATTGGAGAACGTTGCAGTAATAAAATATTTAGGAATGTGGTTAGATCGAAACTTGCACTGGGGTAAGCACATTAATGAAATATGCGAAAAAAGTAGGAAGTTTTTAAATTTATTTCTCGTTTTGTCTGGGTCTAGTTGGGGGATTCATCCTATACATTTAAGGCGACTTTACATCAGTATCATTAGGAGCCGAATTGATTTTGGTAGTTTTCTGTATGATAATAGTGCAAAAACAAATATAGAAAAGGTAGATAAGATACAAAACCAAGCATTAAGGGTGATTGGAGGTTTCGTTAAGAGCACACCTATACATGCCATGGAATCAGAACTATCTATACCCCCATTATATATAAGACGGACTTATTTAGCACATAAATATTGGTTAAAATGTAAAGCAATTAAGGATAGTGAAAATATAGGTAGTATAGGTAAATTGGCCACGCAATGTGAACTGTCATCTTATTGGAGTAATAAGAAGAAACCGTTACTTGCATCTGTACATAGTAAGCTACAGGCTAGCTGCAAAATATATTCTTCTAAATTATTAGATATATTTTCCTTACCAACGTGGGTAACACATATAGATGTTAGCTCAAACGTAAATTTGTACTTAAGTGGAGTACACGGACCAAAATCAATGTATAGCGCCAATGAATTACTAATAAAGTATGAGAAAACCATTGAACAAAGATACGAAGACTATTACCAGATATACACGGATGGGTCAAAGGACAAAGACGGTACTGGGGCAGCGTTTTTCGATCCTCAAGCAAATGTTAGAGCGAGATTTAAATTAAATAATAAATATCAATCATGGGGGCGGAATTATATGCGATTTGTGAGTGTGTGTCGTATACGTTAAATTGTTCAGAAGACAGGTTTGTTATATTTTGCGATTCCAAAAGCGCCTTACAACACTTATGTGCTTGTACAACTGGTAAAAGAGGCCTACCTGTAGCTTATAATATATTAAATATAATTTTAGAGTCATATAAGAGAAATAAAATCATTAAATTTCAATGGATCCCATCTCACATAAATATTCCAGAAAATGAGTGTGTAGATGGGCTGGCTAAATTGGCAACCACTGAGGGAATAGATGTAAACCATATGCCTTTTTACACAGACCTCTTAGTAGATGCAAAAATAGAAACCTATACTGAGTGGAAGGAATATTTCGATAGGCGGTCGGTGGAAAAAGGCATATGGTATAAGACAATACAGTCCGAACCACCAAAAGTGGCTTGGTTTGCACATATTAAAATTAATAGAAATATATTAGTTACTAGTATGCGCTTGCGGTCAGGCCATATACCATTGAATTGTTTCGTACATTTAATGAAATTAACAGATTCTCCCAATTGTTCGGTTTGTCATATCAGAGAAGATGCGTATCATGCTTTGGTAGAGTGCATACGTATAAAAAACGAACGTTTAGCTTTTGAAAATGTAAACAATATTAGCCTTAGAGATACTGGCATGTGCAATATAATATTGGCACAGCCAACCTCTGAAAAGGCGTTGAAGTTGTACACACTTATATTAAAGTTAGCAAAGCGAAGAGCTACGTAAAATAATGTTATTTATGTATGGTAAAATGACAGGCTGACATAGTCGCTAAGCGACTCAAGCCTCAATAAAGATTAAAAAAAAAAAAAAAAAAAAAAACTCCCACATCAACCAGCAACCTTCCTCCGCCACCTTCCTCAGTAAACTGGTCAACCGGCGTTCCACTTTTTAATGAATTTTAACTCAAGAAAGAACATCATCATTAATCAGGCGTTGAAGTCGCACTGCAGGGACCTTGTCCCAGAGAGCATGGCTATAGGGAGTTTGGTGGTAACCCACCGAATCAGGCATGGTTGGTGTAAACGACAAAACTAAAAACAGACCGACCAAAGGCTTAAAGTGCCTTCCAAAGCACGAAATGGCTGGATTACTATTTTTCAGCCACCCATCCAACGATTGACGATTGAAAAGTTGCTTGACTTTTTGAGCGTCAACTAAAGCATTATCCACTACACGATCGACATTATCATAATGATGAACCAAATTAATAATTAAAATTATTTTGCATGCATCGATAAACTCCATATAAAATCGTTGGAATGTAAATTTATTTGTTAACTGAAACAATTGTGATTCCGTTAATCAGGTGATATTTGTATTCCCGTTAAGTATTGCTAATTATTGATTTAATTAAGTGATACCGGATTGGATTGCACCGGCTCGTAATCAGTTTTACTTTAATAACTTGCAAAAATGATGGGGCGTTTTTAAAAACAAGGTTTAATGAAGGAATGATGACAGCCAGTTGCTTAAATAAAATTAAAAAAGTATATTATTACAGTAATATTCATATTTGTCATTTTACATATATTGACATTTACGACTGTCCGAAGTTTGAGAGTCTACAAAGCACCATGCGAATAGGCCTTAAGTTAGCTTTGCGCTGTTCAAAAAAATTAAGATACTCGATCCGGCTTAAGGATCAAAAATTTTTGTACAGGACCGTTGGGACAGTACAATAAAAGAAAAGAGTAAGGTGAATTCATATAACCAAACTCCACGGGTGTTGTTTGTACACTGATTTATTTCAATAAGAGTAATATTAAATGGCATCGCTGCAAGCATATTGCAACGCAAACAAATTTTTTAACTTGAGACTTAAATGTTATACACATGCATGTCTTCGTATACAACAATTTGTTTTTATATCTTGTTTTTTTGTTATAAGTGTACAGGACGGTCTGGACGTGCATCTGATGGTAAGTGATACGCCAGACATGACAGAACGGCATTAAAGGAGACCAACAACTGATAGACAGTTATTATTCTCCATCAATTCCGCACTGCGCCCGTCACCCGAAATCTTGTCCGAAAATCGTCACGTTTTGTGAAAATTTCCATCCTTTCTCATAATCATAAATAATTTTTACCTCTAAATATTAGTGCTTAATAGCCCACGGCTAAGTAATTCTGACAGAGGAGGTAATCTGTGAACGGCAAATGGCGTGGAATGGAAGCAAACGCGGCAGGTTTGATGCCTGGCTTGTAATTAAAGTTAACCGTAATACTGGTGAGCTTTTAAGACTTTCTGTTTTTCAATACTTTTAACCGCAGTTTCCCTGCATGAATAATCATGAAGACGCTCTAAGCTAATGTTGTGGATTTTCCTTCCGTTGGGGAGGCGCAGTTTAAATCCCGTGTTTCCGAATTTCGAAATTATATGTACGTAATCCGACGCTCTTACGGTGAAGGAAACGCATTGTGAGAAAACCTGCGTGCGCCGCGAAGGATTCAAAAGGTTGAAATGCGTGAAGTCGGCCAATCCAAAATTGTTATACAAAATTTAAGTTCTAAGTCATAGTAGTTAACGCACCGCTTGCCGTCTGCACTGACACATAGCATTATAACCGTTCTTTATTATACTTAACGCTCTAACTCTCATGTCGTAGTAGCCGGGGCTCCCTTGATTGGCCGAACGAGTGGTATGTGGCGGTGTTGACGGTAGCAAGCGAAAAAATATTGTTTTGAGTTGTGATGTACAAATGTATCAAATAATGTACCTATATAACAAATTGTATTTAACAAATTGTATTTATTGACAAATAAATGTAAATTGACAAATAAATGTAAATCCAGACTGGGCTCGCGTAGACAACTAAGGTCTATACACCCTTTACGGGTTGGCACGTACCCCTTGGTACGAGCCAACCTTGGGACGTTTAAGCTCATTTTATAATTCTCTAATAGCGACACCATTCGTTAATATTTTAGTCAATCAGCCAGTATATTCCACGTCCACTGCCAGGCATAGGCCTTCCTACACATGGATACGGTGAGATTAGATCGTAACCTGCCACGCTGATTCCAACCCGATTTAATTCAATCGCAAAGTATTGAATTTCCAATATTACATTGAGCCAGTACAAAATGTCTTTATTTTGTCAAAATATCTCATATCAGCCATACAGTACTTACTGTTAAATTTTTCCCCTAATAACTCCCACACGTACCAGTCGGAAACTATCTGCCATTTACTGGGGATTCCGACCATAGTCCACGGTGTTTTTGCAACTAGAATCTGTAAGACCATAGCGGGTTTGCGTGCACCTCTACGAAATACATGATTTTATTAATATTTAAAGATTTCAATAACTGCCTATAATTTTCTTTCATTCATATAACAAAGCAAATCTTAAATTTTTCCAATGGTTTCTTATCATTTTAGATGCCATATTTTCCAGCGGTATTTTTAACCTCAAAATGAAATGCTCTAAAAATGAGCTTTTTGTGTGCGTTGTCCCTTCTAAAGGGTTTTGCAAGGGGAAGGTTTAATTAACGGCCTCCGCAAGAAATGAGCTGAAATGATTTTAGCTGTGAAAACCTTGCACGTGTATTGAGTCGTTTACATTGCCCGGGAGACATCGTCGACTTAAGTTATGGAATTTTCTTGACGTGAATGATCAAGTTGAATAAATACAGCTTTAATAAAGCTTGTAAGTTCTGCATACTGGTATGACAAGAAAAATTAGAAAGTTTCTTAAAATAAAAAAAACGAGCAGGTTTGTTATAATAGTATATAATAATAAATAAATATCCACTGACATTCACACAGCGCCATCTAGCCCCAAGTTAAGTGTGAAGCCTGTAGTATGGGTACTAAACAATGGATAAACATACTTTTATACTTTTTTTTGTAAGCACATACATATAATACATAGAAAACACCCAGACCAAATCGTTCTCTACAGTGAACCCTCTATGGAAATATTTTCATATCTAACCTATCTATACTAATATTATAAAGCTGAAGAGTTTGTTTGATTGAACGCGCTAATCTCAGGAACTACTGGTCCGATTTGAAAAAATCTTTCATTTCGTTTTAGATAGCTCATTTATCGAGGAAGGCTATATATCATCACGCTACAAGCAATAGAACCGGAGCAGCAATGAAGAATGTTTCAAAATCCGGGGGGAAATTTTCTTACTTGGAGATTCCGCTGCGTACGCTGCGTAAACGGTTAAAGTTTCGCAAAAGTCATATGAGAGTATTGTTACTCTTTTAAATGTCTACAAAAAAGTCTGCGGACAGCATATATCTTTTAAGGTTAGCTCCCTATAACATATTTTTTGCTTAATTTTTTTTCTAAAACAATGCATCATTTGGCGAAATATTTTCATAAATATGATATCAGTCCTTATCCAAATAAATACTTTATTATCACAAGTATTTCATTTTAAATAAAATTGCCCTTTACATCATTAATTTAAATGAATATCTTATGAGATATCGCAGTTTTAACTCACCTATATAAACGAAGTAGCGGGTTAAAGAGAGCGTTACGCCAAAGTAACTATTCCACGCGGACGAAGTCGCACGCAAAAGCTAGTAGTGTATAATAAATTATGCATATGTTAAACACCAAGAACAATGAAAACAGATATGGTCATACAGGCAACTGTTTGTACTGTACAGGTATCAAACTCGGAACCTTGGTATGATAGCTGACTTCTGAACGACAATTACACGGCATGGGTCGTCTTAATCAAATTCAATTTTACACATATAAAATTAATTGTTTGTAACTTTAAATTAAGATGACCTATTTTCAAACACAATGTTATTTAATAATCTTGGCAGGTAAGAAGTGAGATACAACCCTTACCTAAGTACCCCAAAACGTCCCTTTCACGTCATTACCTTTTTGACAGGCAAGCCAACCTTAATCTGCCGGCCCTAAGCTTTTTGTTACGAGCAATAATTAATTAAATGGAATAAAAACTATAAAGGTAGCTAAATCTTGGCAAAAAGAATGGGTTAAATAATGACGCTTTTAACATATTAAGGCTTTATACTATCTTTTTATTTTATTTCTTTATTCAAATCTAGTGATACTCGCAGGAAAAATACATTGAAATAGAAATCTTTTAAAACTGTTCCTCATATTTTCATATTCCCTTATTATCATTAAAACATCATTAAGTACTGATATTTAAAGTCGACGTAGCGTACTCGTAAGAGACCATTTTAGTGTTTCACCGACTGCTGCAGTAATTTTGTCACCAGTAGTATTATATCTCTAAAACAATGCGAGGGGTGCTGATCCATAGTAACTAGAAAACCAAGTTATATAAGTTGGAAGATGATATAGCTATTGCGTTGCCTAAAAAATCTTCATAATATGATTGGGCGCCAAAACAAAAGCGCAACGGCGCAAAATTCGTGATCCCGAACTATTTACGCACGTATCGTCGCATGGCGGGAGGTGTTAAAAATGTACAGCCAGCGAAAAAGTGCGAAGTAATTACACATTGTACGCAAACGGAGGGAGAACGCACGGAACGGGACAAAAGGTTTTGTTTTACTTTAATATCTCACTGCTGTCAACGCAAAAAGATTCACTAGGATTAAAATGCCCTTTTCATTATGCGCGTATTGCTTTTTTACGCTTACCTAAAGATAAAAGGATGTGTTCTCTTTTTGTGAACAGAGATTGCGTGAATGACGCATTTTTTTAATATAGGGATTTCAGTTTGATACAAATTTTAGGACCTAAGACCATCTAAATATTTTTTAAACTGTTATCATCATCATTGTAGTCTAAAAACTTTACGCCATTACTGAACAAAGCCCTCCTCTAATGCTGAACTAATTGTGCTAAAACTTATGTTCAAAAGGTTCGCGCACAGTAAACGCCTGCTGATGTCAAAGTACAAAACATCTATTGTATCTCGTGTACTGTCCACGAATGTGTGCAGTGATTGGTTATTTTCTACCATGATACAACTTGCACTTAAGGTTTACTAAACAAAGGAAGAATAGACTTAAATACTTTTTTGTTTCGTACACTTAAAAAAACCCACGGCAAAACAAACGAGGTTTGGATCCGGAATCCATGGTGCTATAGTCGACATATTACTACATAGGTTGCCAATTAAAGCTTCCAAATGAATCTAATCCAAGCTTGAGTAAAAACTATAGAGCTTGAGAGCGGGTGAGCAGACCTTACCGTATGGTAAAAACGGGACGAATGGATTCCGTAAGAAAAGCGGGTCACTTTAAGGACCAATTATTCAGCAGAGAATTATCAGCTTATATATATATATAGCTAATATTTGGGCTACCACCGCAGTGCCAGATATCGTCCTGTGAAAAAGAAGTGTTTTGCACACACTGTGTTTCTGGATGAGGGTACTGTAGCTAGTAAAACTACCGGGTATGAGAAACCTAACATCTGTTGTCTCTAGTGTCGGGCGTATTGCATAATTGACGGAGTATAATAACTGTCTATCAGTAGTTGGTCTCCTTCAATGCCATTCTGTTATGTTCAGCCGTATCATTTACCATCATGTGAGCGTCTTGACCGTCCTGTACACATTAACATTAATTAAGATTTTGTAAGTACAGCTATCTACAACCCACCTGCCAAGGCAATATCCTATATTATACTTGAGAACGTGCTAAACCTCTCATTTAATTAGTAAGTGAAAGCCGATCTTACACACTAACGTCAGAAGATAATTGGGCTATACTTTAAAACATGATAACAATACAAAATAAACAAAGACTGTATTCCCTCCTCAATCAATCGACCACGTCGAAGTCGATTCTGACATTAAATATTCACCGCTTTCAACCGCAAACCGCTAATTTATATACCGTATGAAATTCCCCATAACTGGCCTTTTTGTAGTAAATATTTAAGGAGACAATATCTTGCAATGGAGGGTATATTACTGGCATTAGAAATAATTACGGGGAATGCCAGGCAGACTGTGCGGCGTCTCATGACAAAGCAGAGTCTAACTAATGGCATATTAGTTGACGTGTTAACTGCTGTTTTGACGCAATCACTTATTCTATAATATTTCCATTGTATTCTAGCAAAACATTTTTTAATTGACCAAAATAGAATATAACATTGTATTAATAATTAATTTCATTGGGTATTACGTCAATATTGCGCGCTTAAGTTACAAAATAATTAGTCATGGAATTATGCCCTAGCGAAGCGAAATGATAAGTGCATCTTTTACAATAATGCAAGCTTAAGTTCTAAAAGTAATATTGTTGGGCAAATCTTACCGTTTCCGAGAGAATTTTTTTGGTTGGCGAAATAGCTAATGAGTATAGTAACGACCATTGAAAATGTCGGGAAACTCCAATTGCCGTTTGGCGACTTAATGGAAGAACCAAGTGGCAATTTATGTATATTAAAATTTTCGAAATTTTATACTCTTTTATCCGACGCTTTAACGGCGAAGGAAAAGCATTGTAAGAAAACCTGCGCACGCTTTCGGAAATTCAATGGTTGTGCGTGAAGTCATCCAGTCCGCACTGGGCCCGCGTTGTCACTATACGGGTAGGCTCGTGCCCACCGTGGGGATGTATAATGACTTGATGATGATGAAGTGGTTATTCCCGGTTGGTTTCACACGAATGGTTACGCTCCGGGCAGTCTCCAAGATAATTTCTGACCAACCACCCCCAACCAAAAATCTCTGTGTGTGGTTGGATTTTTAATTTCTCTAGCACTTGTATTTGAGCCTTGTATTCCACGCATACCTGTCTTCTTGCTCTTCATTGAACCTCCATTCCTTCATTGAACCACAAAACGTCTGCTGGTGAGCCTTATAACTACTCTACTACCATCAGTGAAACTAGTCACTCTTAGGGTCTACAGGTTAAATGGGTATATTCTTACCAGTAAAAGACAGTTTAGAGCCAAAACATAAAGTGTCTTAGCACTCTCTCATTCCACTTAACCTTTGCTACTCGACTGCCATCCCGAACCAGCCTGTCAAGTGTAAAGATTATAAAAAAACTGTTCACTATAGTGAAGTAGGCCCTTAGTCCAGGAGTCGGCTGTCATTGTGTGATATAATGAATATAATGAATTAAATAAATTCAGGGCTATTGATGAAAAATGTTTGTTGTTTTTTGTTAATAAATACGACCCGGGGATCGAACCCAGATCCTTTAGAGTAGTAGTCAACCTCTCAACCATTACACTAAATGAGTCGTCAAGATATTAGGGAGCATTGGTGTATTGGTAACTGTGCCATAAGCTACCTACTTATAGTTTCAAAAATCAGGCATGACATTTTTACCCAATAGGGTGTTTCCTATGAGTAACATCTAACCATTTATTTTAGAAAAAATAAATAAACATATCCACTAAATATCCACTAACATTCACACAGCGCCATCTAGCCCCAAGCTAAGCGTGAAGCCTGTATTATGGGTACTAAGCAAGGGATTTACATACTTATATACATTATTTCTTGTAAATACATAGAAAACACCCAGACCATTACAAACAGACATTTTCATGCACATAAATGTTTGTACTGCCCGGGGATCGAACCCTTGGTGTTGCAGCCGACATCTCAACCGCTGCACCAAATGGGTCGTCGAATTATGATATAGATATGACATCATAAATCATACATAGATAACACATATTCATGTCAAAGCTTTTTGTACCCTAAGGAAGCACTGCAACTGTACCATGAACGAGTTACTATCGTTTTAATCTTTGGACCGTATTTTGTAAAATTAATTGTAAATAACGGCTTATTAATTAATTATGGTCTTTTGTTATAATGTGTCCATTATTTACTTTTGTTTTTAACGTTCGTTACGTTCATGATAACCATGAATGAGGAGTGAGCTTGTTAAAGCAAAATTAATGAGGGCTTAAACAACATAACTTTGCTCCGTTGCCGGTTTAACAGTGTCATAAGATGCAATTTAACTTTAACAAAATATAAAACGGTATAAAATAAGAACCACGAGTAACACCTAGTCATCCGCATTTGACATTATAGAAGGCTGTTAGAGACTTTACAAACTCTCAACTGTCGGTCTAAGAACCTAAATTCCTTTACATAAGATTCAAAATTGGTGTCACCGCTTCATACTTGT
>PQWD01005868.1:0-54365 GCA_019425675.1 Leucinodes orbonalis | reverse complement strand
TCAGAATCCTGCGCACGCCTGAAAATAGATTCAAAGGTTGTGCGTGAAGTCCAATCTACACTGGGCCCGCGTGGACGACTACAGCCTAATCACCCTTCACGAGTAGGCTCGCGCTCCTCTACTTTCCTTGGTGGTGAGAAATTTGCTGCCCCATTCTGTTTTGACCAATGGTACACTTTCACTGTAGCGTTACACAACATCACTATAAGGATAATTGTCTAAAATTAAGACTTAGGCTCAAAGATTGGTGATTATTAATTTGTATGTACTTAGAGTATCTTAAGGTTGCAGCCGAGAACAATTTGCTTAACGTAGTTTCTGAAGCATGCATCTACTGCCAATGAAATATTTAGTAATTTTATCACACGAGTTTTTGTAAGAATGACTGAATACTTAAATTATTTTTTATGGATAAAATCCTATTACAGACCAACAAGGACCATATAGTATATAACTTTATAATATTAAATCAGTTAATCTTACCTACCTAGACAATAAAACAAAATATCGAATCAAACCAAAATTAGACATTTCCAACATAATAAATTACAAATAAATTCACAGTAAATTTTGATAACATCATGGTCAATAAATATTATTGTCATTTAATTTTAAACTTTACGCTCTCATACTTCAAGCATACGCGGCCATTACTTCAAAGCCTAACACAAGCAACAATGAGCCTTACCTATTCATTTCCTCACCCCAAGCAGAAGACCTCGCCGAGCAAAACAGCAACTCTCGAAGTTTGGAAGCGCCTAAAGTCGCCTCAGCGCCCATAATTGGCTATCAGATAGTGCAAGTCGGCGGCAACTTTTAATCGACTCTACAGAAAGGCTAGAACTTACACACTCGTGTTCACGTCGAGTATAAAGGGCTTCCAGGGCTTTTATTAGCAACTAGTATTTGCTAGCCGTTTTGCTGCGAGAAACCTTATTACTGGATCAAGGAACGTTCATGATAAGTCAGTTGATATTACAGTTATGCTTTGCCTGTGCATTTGAAGGGATTTCATAGTTTTCTGAAATTATATTTCATTTTAAACCTGTTATTTGTAATAATAATTTTACTACAACGAAGGAAGGAGGCTCTGCAGCGATGCGGTATCGACTGGCGATATATCGAGGTGATGAAGTGTCTCTCCAACGCAGCGACGATGACCGTTCAGATCCAAGACCAGCGGACAAGACCCATCCAATTGCGTCGTGGTGTGAGACAGGGGATGTTAATATCCCCGAAACTGTTTACAAACGCATTGGAGGATGTCTTCAAGACCCTGGACTGGTCTGAACGAGGCGTCAACGTCAATGGAGAGTATATTTCTCATCTTCGTTTTGCTGACGATATCGTCATCGTGGCAGAGTCATCGGAAGAGCTTGCGGAGATGCTGAACAGCCTAAATGAATCTTCCCGACGAGTTGGGCTTGGCATGAATTTGGACAAGACGAAAGTCATGTTCAAGTCGTGTCATGCCACAACCGATATGCGTCGATGGCGTCCGTCTCGAGGTTGTGCAGGAGTATATCTACCTGGGCCAAACCATCCAACTTGGCCGGCATAACTTCGAGAAGGAGGCTAGTAGGAGGGTTCAGTTGGGCTGGGCGGCATTCGGTAAGCTACGTCATGTCTTAACGTCAACTATTCCGCAATGCTTAAAGACGAAAGTCTTTGAGCAATGCGTCCTACCCGTGCTAACATACGCAGCTGAGACATGGACACTGACTGCGGGATTGATTCACAAGTTCAAAGTCACTCAACGCGCAATGGAGCGAGCTATGCTTGGAGTCTCTCTCTGGGATAAGATCAGAAATGATTTAATCCGCAAGAGAACTAAAGTTACCGACATAGCCCGCCGGATCAGCAAGTTGAAGTGGCAGTGGGCTGGTCACGTATGTCGTAGAACCGATGGCCGTTGGAGCAGACGAGTTCTGGAGTGGAGACCGTGTCTTGGCAAGCGTAGCGTAGGACGCCCTCCGGCCCGATGGACCGACGACTTGCGGAAGGTCGCTGGTGGGAGCTGGATGAGAAAAACGGAGGACCGGGATATCTGGCGCAAAATGGGGGAGACCTATGTCCAGCAGTGGACTGCGATAGGTTGAAGAGAGAGAGAGAAGGAATAAGATCAGAAATGATTTCATCCGTAAGAGAACTAAAGTCACCGACAAAGGCCGCTGGATCAGCAAGTTGAAGTGGCAATGGGCTGGTCACGTATTTCTCAGAACCTCGGGCCGTTGGAGCAGACGAGTTCTGGAGTGGAGACCGCGTTTTGGCAAGCGTAGCGTAGAACGCCCTTTTAACTTTCTTTAAAATTTTTATTTGTTTGTTTGTTCCGGATAATCTTTGAAATGGCTGGACTGGATTTGACCGGGAGAATATTTTATACTGCAGGTAATATCGCGGGGCACATATTGCATATTTTTGTAGTGTTTTTGCTGTCCGTCTAATAAGACACTTTGTATGTGATTGCGTGGAAGTTTACTTCACGCAATAAAAGGTAGAACGCAATAAAAAGTAGTAATCTCTGCGGTCACCTGTGAAGGTAAAACTTGTCTAGGTTAACTAACGTAAAATATTTTACAGACTTCCGCACAGTGCCATCTAGCCCCAAAATATGCATTTCGCCTCTGATAAGAGAACTTAACAATTGATAAACGTAACATTTTTTTGTAAATACAAATTAAATTTTTAGGCCTGCACCCTGCACTTGGACTTTATAGGCTAATGATGATCAACGTATTATACATAGATACCACACAGTATATAATCTGCACGGGGACTGAACCCCGAATCCTTATTACATATATCTACTTTTCAACTTTGTAATACATAGGTCAATTATATATAACTATACCTACCATACAATTTACCTCATAATCACTAAAAACATACCAATTTAATTCATAGCAATTAGTCAACTCAAATCTTATGCAAATGAAAGTTAATTACAAAGTTCCTTTGTTAATTTACCTAAAAGGCTTACTTCTTTTTCCTTTTTGAATAAATGCGGGACTCAGAATGTTCGCACTTTGTCGCGAATTTTAATGAATCTCCTGCAGGTTATGTACTCGGTGAATTGATTCAATATTGGCATTTTACTTTTCCTCGCCTTCTTCGGTAATCTATGTTACTGTGTCAGTATTTTATTACTTTCTATTCATTAGATAGAATTAAGATAAAGATTTATGAGTTTGTTGCAATTACAGTAGTTTTTTGCTTGCTTTTTTTACATGCATCGTTTTAGAGGTACAAGAAAATATATTTTTATGTGATTAACTTTTTAAATAAATATTTCCCGTCCATAGATTATGATCTGATCTGTTTATATATAGATCAGGTTGTGTGGTACCTAAATAATTTTACATACACCTTATCCAAATGTTCTTGAGCTGATATTATTCAAGAAACGGACACAAGTATACCTTACATACACATTACTCACATATACACTACAGGTATTAAATATATTTTTATATAGGCTAAGTATTGTATAAGAGCGTCGGTGGCTGAATGGTGTGGATTGTCGCCTTCCTACCGGGAGGGCTGAGGTTCAAATCCCGACACGTACCAATATGTTTTCGAATTTTCGAAAATATATGTACGTTATCCGACGCTCTTAGTGAAGGAAAACATCGTGAGGAAACCTTCATGCACGCCTGCGAAGAGATTCAAAGGTTGTGTATGAAGTCGTCTAATCACCCTATACGGGTAGGCTCGTGCCCCTCGGTGGGGACGTTTAATGAGCTGATGATGATGATGATGATGATTTTTATGTCTATTATATATTTTAAGTATTTTGAATATTATTACTAATTCAGATAGCACTGAGACTGACCGTGCGCCTTCTCAGCCAGGCTCACTAAAAAACAGTGTCAGGGCCCTCTCGTAGAGGCTCCTGGCTTATGCTGAGTGGGTCCATTGTGTCTAAATGTCGTAGAACGTTACATTTTGTAATGCATCGCAAGGAGCATAAGAGATGTAACGTGTTTATTAAATGTGTGTTGTTATGTTGTTATTGTTTTGTCTCATGTCATGTATACGATGTTTAGTATAATAAATGTATTTTCTTTCTATTTAAAAGATGTAGGTACTCTCTACAGAAATTAAGGTAAATTTTCAAAGTGTTGTTCGCATTGAAGGGAGTGCGACACTCACCTACCTGATATTTTTCTGAGAACGTAATGACGCAGATAGTCATTTCAAGCAACTATCTCGTCATTTTTTGGATGGGTAACCGAAAATGCTAAGCTGTTGATACCAGCTATTTACTAACCTAGGCAGGTAAACAAACACTTATCCGCATTTGACCCGGTAATCGGTTTCTCCTTCATGTCAAAAGTTAAAACTTGGATCTCACTTTCAGATTCGATAAGTAGATAGCAGTAGCTGCCTACCATCGTGTCATTGACTCATGTAGTAGCCGACATGTTTCATAAAAAATATCTTGAAAATACAGTGCCCCTTTTTGTTCTTTTCGTATTTAAATATATTATTTTAAAATTTGTAAAGCAGTTTACAACAGCACAGTTTTTTTCTTCATATCAATAATTCTCCCAATTATATTACGAATTAAACTGGAATTAAAATTGTGGCGTGTCACAAAACAATGCCGTTTTAATTTTCTTATCTTATTATACATTTTCCATAAACACGTAGCGATCACGCAAACTGATGAAATCGGCAACGAAAGTTACGTTATGTTAAATATTAGTTTTATAGCTGATAAGTTTACCTACATTTTTAT
This sequence comes from Leucinodes orbonalis, assembly GCA_019425675.1. Classification (NCBI taxonomy): domain Eukaryota; kingdom Metazoa; phylum Arthropoda; class Insecta; order Lepidoptera; family Crambidae; genus Leucinodes; species Leucinodes orbonalis. Next base: position 49,624 of record PQWD01005868.1, on the reverse strand, counting down.
TTATTTACAGCAAACTATTCTAAAACATAAAACTTCATCAATTTATACTAGGACCTTAAAAATCTAAGATGACTATAGAACATCTAATTGTCCTGTTAATTTTGTTACCTATTAATACAACGCACAATTTAATCACAATTTTGAGGACTATCATAAAAAAAGATCACAATCACAAATCAAATGAGATGTTCCAGAAAGTACAACAGAAGAATAGAAGGATAAATAAAGAATATAAAAACTGCACTGGATCCATAGACGATGATTTAAGTTGTATTTATTCCGATCCAATCGATGAATTAAATGATGATAACAAATCAAAAGTTCGTACTCAGTCTGAACGTGAGTATAAAGATGAAGGTGAAAAATTAGTAAAAGTCGATGACTATAGCCTAGAAGGGCCAGAAGATTTACCTACTACTGTGTCTGTGCACGAATATAAGCATAAAGTTAAAAAACCAGCTAAAGACGTAGGTTATAATAGCCTGGAAGAACTAGAAGATTTTCGTACTTTAAAAACTAAGGGTCGTGAGTATTTAGTATTTGACTATTTTTTGTAAGCCATTTTTTAATATTAAAGGTGGGCAAACAATTCATCTAATGGTTAATAATATTCTCACTCATAGATTCTTACAACTCCGAAGAAGCAAGGAGTGAGTTGCCAACCTTTAAATAAAGTGAGGGATGCGGGGTCCATGGGCTTCCGGAAAAGTCACGGATCGGTGAAAAATACAAAAAATCATGGTTTAACTGTTTTCTGAGAGTCTTCCGTTATAAATAACTAAATAAAACTCTCATAAACGTATAAAAAATAGGGTGTCGTAGGAGCCGACTAAGGGATTTTACCGGAATTTTACCGGAATACCGGATGGTGGGCAGCAGCGCCATCCTGCGTACTGGTTCACACTGCTGTCACCAACCCGCCTGCCCAGCGTGGTGACTACGGGCATTAACCCCCCATGAGCAGCGCCAACCAAAATCGGCCTCCAGTTGGAAGCTGGATGAGAAAGGCGGAGGACCGGGATGTCTGGCGCAAAATGGGGGAGACCTAAGTCCAGCAGTGGACTGCAATAGTTTGAAGAGAGAGAGAGAGAAACGTATAAAAATACGGATTCCGAAATGACAGCAGATGTCTATGTTATTTTGACAAATAATTTTCAAATGTTTTTGGTATATTATTTTTTTTACTGTAAACATGTAATCATTAGATAGATAACTATAAACTATTTGTTACGGATTGTGTGATTTTTAAATTATTATTTTACCATATAAGTGATTTTTGATTATATTCAGCAAATAAGTCGCCTGAAAAACCGGTTTACCTAGTTCAGGCAAAATAGAATGTTGCCAACCTATGTGAAATTTGAGCTTGTTATGTATATTTATTACTTTTTCTTTAATGAAATAAATAATATTTGATTTGATTTGAATCCAATTGCACATTTAACTACGAGAAGTAATTTCTGTTTTATTTCCTTTTGTTCAGTGTTTGCACCATTTTACTAAGCAAGCCATGGTTTTCTCAGGTTTATTACTCGGCTCTGTAGACAGATACGAGGCAAATGTCTTAATTTTCCACACAAGCGCGGGCCGAATTTTGACACAATTTTGTTGTCATTGAGACTCCGTCCGTATTTTTTATACATCCATATCAACTCTGATGAAAACTCTGTATTGAGTCTACTAGCTAGTACATATTACCTTATTCCCTCATCTATAGAATTCTAAGAGCAGGCGTACGAACATGTTTTTTGGAAAAGCATCTGATTTCTTGCAGTCTAGGATTATGAATACTAAACATTTTAATTCATCCTTCAGGAGATCGATTAGAAATTGCAAGACAGAATGAAGTTATAACAACAAGCACAAGGATGGTGTGGTACGCAGGACATGACCACGACCCCGAGAGGACGCTGCCTCTAGAAGTAGTCATGTGCAATGATTTCTCAAAATGTCGGTTTCCTTTTAAAAACTGGATAAGATTGACGAAACAAGAGTTTGAACGAAGCTCTGTCAGAGAAAAGCAAATATTACACGGTGTGAATATTTTCGATGAATTAACATTTGTATTAATTGTCACAGTTATTAAGCTTCTTACACTGCCTTACTCTGTTTAAATTAAAATAGAATGCGTTTAAAGTGGTTATACTCTATATAAAAAAAATGTCTCGTGTCCAGGCACCTGCAGAGCAGTGCTACTAATTTAATAAACCAATTCAACTCTAATGTATTATTAAGACTTATAAATAATAAAATACGAAAAGTGTCAAAGCTCAAAATAATAAAAGACAATAATTTAAATATTTTAATGTAGCTTTAACTTATTCTAATATTCACAATCCGCAATTCTAAAACATTTTGTGGTAAATTAATTAATGAATCGAAAACATTTCGTTGAATGTTGTCGCCATAATTAACCGGCCCAGCTGCAGTGTCAGCTGTAGACACGGGTTCGTGTAAAAAACTTTGCCCTTTCGGGCACATTATCAGCGTTGTATCTAGTGTGTATCTTAGAGTTGCTTTCATCCCGGTTGCCAGTTATTACGGCGGCCGTCGGACCCTTGACATGGGTAAATCCCCTTTCTTCATATTCCTGCGCACGTCCCGAACGCTCCCCGCTTTTTATGTCTGTCCGAATAAATATATAGCCTAAGGTGGGGGCGCTGTTTACAGTTTCGTAGAAAATATTATATACGAAGCGATTTGTTTCCTAACGTAAGGTGACTGCGGTGTCACACCCGTATCCGTCTTACTTAATAAAATATGTGGAATAAACTTCTTGGGTGGTGCGCGGGATGGGACGGTCAATGCATTTGTTCTTTTAGGGGCGAAAATTGAGGTGAATCACTGTTATATGATATTTTTATATGATAAATCTAATTTAGAAAGTGGAGTAGTGGGGGGGATGGAATACAAGCAGGTATAACATGATTCACGAAAATTTTAGTAAATATTCTTATGCATTGTAGATATTGTATATAGAGACTATTATATGTTTTATTACCAATACGGCCTCATTATCTATTATTTTTCAAAAATAAATATTTAGACCATGACCCGTTGTTCTGTCTAATGAGAGTTGGCTGGTCGCAAAGGCCTTGCATGCTATTTCTGCAGGGTACAACTTAGAGAAGTAGCACTGGCTTGGAAGTTGGAAGCTAAGACAAAAAATATAAATACCTTATTCATATTCCTGCTACATCATCATCAGCTTATTAAACGTCCCCACTGAGGGGCACAAGCCTACCCGTATAGGGTGATTAGGCCTTAGTCGTCCACGCGGGCCCAGTACGGATTGGACGACTTCACACACAACCTTTGAATCTCTTCGCAGGCGTGCATGAAGGTTTCCTCACGATGTTTTCCTTCACCGTAAGAGCGTCGGATAACGTACATATAATTTCGAAAATTCGAAAACACATTGGTACGTGGCGGGATCGGAACCTTAGCCCTCCCGGTAGGATGGCAACAGTCCACACCATTGGGCCACCGACGTCCATTGAGCCACCGACGCTCCTGCTACATAGTTTTCGTGAATTGTATTCTAATTTTGTATGTTAAATAAAATAATCAATTTAATGTCTGAATTAGTATTTTATTCTGAAATAAAATAAGTTAGAGAAATATAAAAAAATATACGAGTATCTTGAAAATCACAAACATAATGTTTACAAAAATTCATAATATATATCCAAACACCTACTTAAGAATATTGGAAGGTGATTTGTAGTTTTTCTCCAAATTTTCCCATTTCAATTCAGTGGCAGATATGTCTCGCAAAGAGATTACAAGACAACAGTTTTATTTTTCCTCAACAACACACACATCATTCCTTTTACTTGACCGCCGTACTTTGTGTGGTATAAGTGACAAGATATAATGAGCCCTGTAAGCCCTAACAAATGTTTTGAAATCATAATTTATATTGTTGCTTGTTTCAATTTCCTTACAGATACTTTAGTCTATAAAATTTAATGTATAATTTACATATTTGTAATAAATAATAATATTTATAAAAAACATTCTTGTCTTCAACCTTTTGCTTTAAATTGCTGACACAGGTCCCTCCCATTTTGCGTTAGATATACCGACAGTAAGTACGGCTAGGAAGCATTGCTCAAAGACTTAAAGAAAATATACGCGAGATCGTTTGCTACAACTTGCACCACCCGCCGTTTTATGAGGAAATCTTCCCGTAATGCTTCGAGCAACAAACACGTTCGGGAAGTCATTATTCCCTGGGGAGCCGGCAAAGTGGCCGTTACAGATAGCTTTTTACCGAACACGCAGTTTTCACTTGTGTGATAGATTGGACGCGTAATAAGGACTGTGAGATATGTCGATACTTGGCCGATTGGTTTGTACAATAACTAGAAATATATCAGTGTAAATAATGTGAGCGTATGGCATTAAACGGATAAACAATGTTGTACTTTAGAAGCTTGTTTGTGTTTTTGGTTATAAAATTTTGATATTATTGTAGTAAATATCATATTTCTAAATATAATTTATAATAGAACTTAAGCTCAATAAAGTCTGTAATACATAAACGAACGATCGGCAAGTTGATAAATGATGAAAAATAATAACAATAAGTAATGCTTTAATTAGAAATAACATAAATTAAAATAAAAAGAATGAAATAATTTTGTTCGGAACGAACACCTATGTATTTTGCAACGGTTGTGTAACGTAGCACGCGCCGTAACTAGGCCACAGCCATCGCTTTAATATAATTTCTTTATTACAAATTTAGTGTACATTTCGCCGTCGGACAAACGCGAGCACTCATAAACATTCCATTTCATCCAACATTTAACATAAGAAAATTTGTGGAACTTTCAATATATTTTAGAATATCGTAACAAACTCTCTTTCATTCAACATTCACCCCCAAAGCTCAGGCCACTACAAATTTATTATTTTTAAATATCGTAACACAATACAAATAAACATTCAATGTTGTAAAAATCTAAACAGATAACAAATCTTGCAGAGTGTAAATAGTGTTAGGTTCACAGTAATCTAGTAATTACGGTTGATTGAACGGTCTCCTGGTGATTGTTTGAATTTACAACAGCAGCTGATCCAAATAAAACATTCCGCTTCACGTAATCGAATGCAGTTGATTTATTCTATTAGTTATTAATAAGGTAGGAATTAATACCCAGTATGCTACAGAATCTATCAACAAATCGGTCTTTGAATCACATTGCCATTCATAATTGTTAGTCGGCAACAACCGCAGTACCAGATTTTGTCTCGAGGATTGCATTTGCTATGCACTTCTGCGTTTTAGAAAGAATGAACTCTGTAGGTTATGAGATTACTGTTTATACCAAGATATCAGACATCTGCGATTCATTTAATATAATTTACGGGGAATCGAAATTTTACATATATGATTTACACAGTATTTTATAATCCTGATAAAAGAATGGACAACTTGGTATTGGAGGCAATAGATATTGCTTTATATGATCGTAATCAACAGAAAAGTAGTGTCCACATCTATACTAATATATAAAGCTGAAGAGTTTGTTTGTTTGAACGTGCTAATATCAGGAACTACTGGTTCGATTTGAAAAATTATTTCAGTGTTAGATAGCTTATTTATCGAGCAATTTTATTTATAGGCTATATATCATCACGCTACGAGTAATAGAAGCGGAGCAACAATGAAGAATGTTTCAAAATCGGGGGTATTTTTTCATACTTGTAGCTTCCGCTGCGTACGCTGAGTAAACGGTTAAAGTTTACAAAAGTCATGTATGAGAGTATTGTTCTCCTTTTAAAGGTCTACAAAAAAGTCCGCGACAGCAATATGTCTATCTTTTAAGGTTAGCTCACTATAACATATTTTTTGCTAAAAAAAATTCTGAAATTGACCCCGAAAGCTTTAAAGTTGGAGGGAGGGGAAATCCTATGTATTTAATGCGAGCGAAGCCGCGGGCAAAAGCTAGTTATAATATAATTGTTTAAAAAATCTTCGTTCAGCAGTGGATAAGGATGATAAAAGTAATACAATTAATAAATGCTATTTATTCATGCTCATTAAATATTCGAAAATATAAATGCAGAAAGACTTTCCTTTGTTGGTAAAGGTAAATAAGAAAATATGAATCACATACCAAACACAGACGATGATCATTTCTAAAGTAATAGTTAAATTAATTACTATATAAAAAATTACGATAGGGACTAACTATTTGGTAAAGATGAATTATATGAATTTTATTGATAATACTTGAACTACTCGAAACTAATATTGATAAGACATTTACAATTCATTAGTATTGATCTTTGCTTTGGTAAATAAGAAAATGTATAATCCGTTGAATATAGTGTTTTATTAAGAATTTTGTGTTAGGTCGTTACCAGGTATGCACGTGACATTTTGCTAAATTGTTGCATTTCTTAAATTCTACGTCTTCGTCAGCAGGTTTTGGTGTAGTACCAGCTACAAACGGAGCCACTGTACTAGTCGTAGATTCAGCTGTCTTGCTATTAAATCATACTGTCTTAGTCAAACGTCATTCATTCTCGCGCTTTAGTAATGGGATTTACATCTTGCAAGTGGTTTTATAGTTTTTTGCAGTCCATTTCATTGATATTTTTGTCATTATAGGAATAACTGTAATCACAAGTTGTGAGTTCTTGCAGCTAAAATCTGGAAATGGAACATGCCCACATAGTGCTTGTCTTAATTCAGTTTGCCGAAGTTTCTTTAGCATTAGAGACGAAGATACGCCGGTAACTACTGAAAGACTGAAGCGATCACCAAATTACTGTTGTATTCATGATTAAGACGCACTCTACATAATTTATATTAAAAATGTATATAAGTTACCAACTACCACTGCCATTTCTGTATCAATGATTCACTTTAGAAAAATCACAGTTATTCTAAAATTGAAGGAAGATTAAATTTTTGCCACAACGTAATCGCTGGTTAATTTTATGCTTTGATTAACTTCGTTTGGTTTTATGCTTTTCAAAATTGTTTCAGACTATGTAATAAAATTTTGTAACTTTAAAAATGTAATTGTATATATATTTTTGCATACTGAGTTAAGATCGTCGCCAAAAAAGAGAGGCCTATTTCCACTGAACTGCGATAGGTTCAAGCAAGCGAGCATATAGAACCAGGAATTTATGAAGAGAAATAATTTAATATTCAATAAGGCATAAATATAACGAGCTACTACAACTGTCGCACATTTCAAAACCGGCCGAAATCGACGCGGCCACAAGATTGCCGGATCGTGAGCGGAATTTGTATCGCAAAATAAAAAAAACAAACATCTCCTGCCCGAAGGGAAAAATATGATATTGCTTTTAAATATGAAATATTACGCCAAAAGTGTTCATGTATTATGAAAAAAAGGTGGAACCTTGTCACGTTATGCGTTTACAGCGAGCTATGTGTCTTCATATAGAAAACAATGAATTGGTGTTGCCCACTTTGTTATATTGTGTTTTTAGTGACTTCATATGGAGGATTTATGTGTGTGAACGAGTGAAATGTGCGTTAAATGTACTCACTTTATTGAGTGTACTTTGCCAAATTGCTGGTTTTCATGGTTAACATTATATTTTTTATATATCTGAGTTTAATACACGATTAAGCTTATGGATTATGGCACACCAAGCGCTATGGTCCTTTATAATACAGATTTCAATTTACGGTACCTAAAATAATAAAATGATATTTTTTGTTTTGATCAAAATCAAAATTGATTTATTTTTTATTTTTAAAATATTATTTTATTAACGTGTTAATAAAAATCTTGATTTCATATATATTTTAATAAACGGGACGAGATGGTAAATTCGCTACAACTTCTTCTAATGCGGTCGTGCGTAGCGTGGGTGGATACTCACAACATACAATAGATGAATCTATTGTGTACGCGCGTGCTACGTTCGAGCGGACAAGTACTAATTGTGAATTTACAAAAACATCTAGATGTTAGTATTCCCTAATATATGTGTATTCTGACGTGTGCAGCTTGGTTCTAATCCTACAAAAACCCGTCTACGCCGGATCTCGCCGGATCGCCGCCGGTCTCAAATTTGTATTATTCCACGAACAATCGGAACTAAACAACGTCTACTTTGTGAAGTCCAACAAATCAATGGTTTATTAACAACTGCGCCCTGTCTAGCGGGCATAAGCAGTTTGCTTGACGGTAAAGCATTTACACTGTTCGATCGATTTTTTATTTTTTAAGAAAGCTACATATCTCGTTGGACTTATTATTTATTAGTGTAGGTATCCAATAATAACAAGCAAAATCACTGGTAGAGTAAAATAATATAAATAGCCTTTTATTTCTCACTTAACAAGTACACAATAAAGTTATTACACAAATTAGTTAATCGTGAGGAGCCCATTTTTGGGTGTGGGCCTCCTCCATCTCCTTAATTTTTTCCCTATCTCTGGCTTGTTTCGTCCATTTAGGGCCGACCACGTGGATGATGTCATCGGCCCATCGTTACCTTGGTCGGCCACGTGGTCGTTTCGTGTCCCTTGGGTACCAATGGATGATTCGTTCTGCCCATCTGTTATCTTATTTTCGTGCTATATGTCCAACGCCATTTTAATTTACATTTTAGTCTAAATAGATATTATGTTTAAGTACTGAATTGGAATTTCAACGTTGGGTTTATACACAGACATCCGAATATTGGGAAATCTGTGGGTTTATACCAAAAATGTCTATTCATCTCACTAGAGGCAACACGGTTTAGATTGTCCAATATTTTATAGATAGAAGCGTAATCAGTCTTACACACAAATTAAAGCATTACGCCCCGAATTTGATTACAAACTTCATTTAAATTTAGTGTACTATTCAACCTATCGCAGTCCACTGCTGGACATAGGTTTCCCCCATTTCGCGCCAGATATCCCGGTCCTCCGCTTTCCTCATCCAGCCCTCCACCAGCGACCTTTCGCAAGTCATCGTCCATCGGGCCGGAGGCGTCCTACGCTACGCTTGCCGAGACGCGGTCTCCACTCCAGAACTCGTCTGCTCCAACGGCCATCGGTTCTGCGACATACGTGACCAGCCCACTGCCACTTCAACTTGCTGATCCGGGGCTATGTCGGTAACTTTAGTGTATATTTTAATATAATAATTTACAAACGGCAAAATCTAGTGATGGTGGAAGAACACCGAGTAAAAACATGAATTGAGAATATATTACACCTGTGACCTATTTTGCTTCAAGATCGTCAATTCTCTTTGATGTTTGCCAAACTAGATAACGGTCACTTGTATAAAATATTCAACAACACCACGTGTAAAGCCCCAGAGCGAACAAGCTTGTGGTTGTGAAGGATCTTCGATTATATCGGTGGAGTAAATTACCTAGGTGTTAATACAATTGAGCTTTGGTGAATTTTTGACAGTATATACTTGCAAGGCTGTAGTTATGAAGAAGTTAAGGAAACTTGAAAATAAAAATATTTTTGCCAATTGCTTACCATTTGATGAGGTCGTCGCACATTTGCGCTCTTTCAGAAGGGATTACAAAACGGAGTTGATAGCCTTTGGCAAACTCACAATAGTGTAATGGAATGTGCTACATTGTTTCACGCAAGTTTTAAAATAAATAATAATATCAACTGACATTCACACAGCGCCATTTAGCCCCAAGTTAAGCGTGAATCCTATATTCTGGGTACTAAACAATGGATAAACATATATATATGTATATATATATATATTATAAATTGTAATATTTGTAAATGCATACATATTATACATAGAAAACACCCAGACCATTACTAACAGACATGTTAATGCACAGAAATGTTAGTACTGCCCGGGATTCGAACCCGGAACCCTTGGTGTTGCAGTCGACGTCTCAACCGCAACACCAAATGGGTCGTCAAATGGGTTTCCTGTGAGGCATATCACTCTGGTCAGTCCGGTCCGGTTGAATCAGCTTATTCATACCAAGGCATGGTTCTCGCACACTTCATAATAACTAACTGCATTCTGACGCTGTGTAACTTGAGTGTAAACAGTTGGGAAGAATCACTAGTTCCATCTGGTTTCCTCACTATCTATGAATAGTTTAATTAAGTTTATATAAGCAGAACTTGCATTGTAGTTAACAAAATCGTTTCATTCAGTATAAATTTTGAACCTTTTAACCACCTGCATTCTAGTCACAATCAATTGTGCGTGATGGATATACTTGACTATTGCAGTTAATAGTTGAAACATGTCGTCGCAACAAAAGAACTAGTCACTATCCGAAATCTGAGATTAATATAACAATAACCCTCAGAGCACTCAATTAGCAATGCTTTCTGCTTTCATATATAATATCCCGAAGAAGGGAATGTTGTAAAGTAATTGCAAACTAAAACTAGACTCAAATCGAGGGGAGTTACCTTTGATGCAACTTCTACCGACCGCTTGTACAAATACCTTGAGTCGCCAATTGATTCGATTAGACGTTGCCGAGAGATGTTACGAAACATACAAGGTGCTTCTAAAACTTTGAAAATGAGACGAGATTTGGGACAGATCGTTATGTGATAATTTTGGCAAAAAGCGCTATAAAATTTCAGTATTTTTGTGTCACCGTCATATGTTTTATGAAGTACCATTAATTAACTGTTATAGACAACACCTAGCGATTAGAAACACTACCAAACATAATGTGGTTTGATCCTAACTAAGGGACAATATGCTTTCAAGAGTGGACCGACTGGATAAGAGAATATACCAACGGCCTCACAGTAAACTGTCGTGAAACAACTGTGTGATTTGTTTTGCTGACCAATTGAGATAGCCGAAGTTCAAAAAACTCCTCTCTCTCTCCCTATATTGATTTATATTCTCTTTGAAAATATTCATTGGTAGAATCGTCCCAACATCAGAATCAACGTGGGCCCAGTAACTATCAAAACAGAAAGGGTGGAAATGCTACTTGGTCCCAGTTTTGGACTGGGATGAGATGTTCCTTTACCCAAGTGTGCTAATGTGCTAGTAATTGAACTAGTTGAGGCGGCGGGTAGCAGATGGACGAACCGATTCCTAGCAATCGTCAATTTTATAGGGATCGGTCTGCGTAGAAATCATTAGGGGAGACCTTCGTTCAGCAGTGGTTATTTTGAGGCTGTAATGATGATGATGAATGTACTAGTTGCTCCTTCGTAGTATCGAGTATCTATGGGCGGTACCATTTAACATCAGATGAACCGTGTTCTTGTTTGTTTGCTTATTTTATGTTCATAACAATAAACACATAATGAAATAGGTTTTTTTTTGCTACATACTGTTTATTCCATGGCTATGTATTAATCAATCAAGATCCCCGGCATAGCAAATGTGAGTATTAATATTGTAAATATTTGATGCATTTTAAGTTTTTGGGTATTAATATACCTAAAATATCTACATTCTAGGTTATTTAAATATATTTCTTTCAAGTACAAACTCAAAAGCAATACAGAACCTTGTCTTAAATATTACGATACCAACATTGACGTTTACGAGTGTCCGGTCGTATTTTAGCGAAAAAGATATTATGTCATAAAAATATTTTACTATAGCCCAAATCCCTTCATATAACCCGTCCAGATAAGGGAGGTAATTGTGCGTGAAATTTTACAAGTGTCGCAACTACGACGCGTTTGACCGTATCAAATTGGATGGGTTATTCGTATATATTGACTTTGCTGACCTCTTTGCGTGTTGGAAAAAAAGTACTTTTTATGGTGGAAAAAGATTTTTATCTCGACCTGGGACAGCTCAATATATTATTATCCACCGATATTATTATAGCATCATCTGACACCAAAAGATAATTGTGCTATGGAGACTGGGTATCTTCAACAATGTGTGTATAAATATATCGGGCATAAGATACCTAATTATTGTATATTTAGTTGAATGAATTGTCAAATAGTGGGTCTTCTATTCTCTTCAACCTATCACAGTCGTCTGCTGGACATAGGTCTCCCCCATTTTGTGCCAGATATCCTGGTCCTCCGCTTTCCTCATCCGTCCTCCACCAGACCTTTCACAAGTCGTCGGCCCATCGGTGGAGGCGTCCCACGCTACGCATGCCAAGACGCGGTCTCCACTCCAAAACTCGTCTGCTCCAACAGCCATCGGTTCTGCGACATACGTGACCAGCCTTCTGCCACTTCAACTTGCCGATCCGGCGGGCTATGTCGATAACTTTTCTTCTCTTACGGATCAAATCATTTNCCTTACCGCGTTGGCTTTTTCTGCTTCGGATATCATAAGCTATTAGCCAGTGATGGATTTCACAGCATCACAGGGCAAGTGACGAATCCAGATAGGTCTTAGCCTAAAACAGCTTGATCTCTTATATCCCAACCATAGAATAATTATAGGTGCCTATCAAGATTTAATCTTTGTTGCCTATGACCTATTTAAATTAATTAATCTATACAGACCAAGTCTCTACATAAAGCCAGAAAAATATTATAAATACAAAAAAAAATGCAAGGTCTAAAGGCTTGGCCGACTAATAAACGTACACTGTTCAATGGTTCATGAATCTGTTTGTACGTATTAGTGACGATATACTACACTCAAAATTAAAATATCCGTATTACGTGTGGGGTCCTGATACTAACGGAGTTGCACTGCTAAGCTAAAAGATTAAGAGTACGAATAAAATGAAATTATTTCCGAAAGCTAGTTATAAGTTCTCATATATTTGTTTGCTATCACTTTATGGATCTTGGAGTTATCTGAAATAAGAACTATTATTATTATTATTATTAAACCAAGTACACTAGCCGATTAGTTCGCGAGAACAGACGGCGTTAAAAATACATATTTAAAATAGTAAATAAATTGGTTAACTTTAAAAGCGCTACTGTTAATATTGTTGACGACCCATTAGGGTAATGGTTGAGACGTCGGCTACTACATCAAGGGCTCTGGCTTCGATCCCGGGCAGTACAACATTTGTGTGCATAACATGTCTGTTTGGATCGGTCTGGGTGTTTTCTATGTATAAAGGTATGTATACAAAAAATTTATATGTTTGTATATACTTTGTTAGTACCTATAATACAGGCTTCACGCTTAACTTGGGGCTAGATGGCGCTGTGTGAAGTCAGTGGATATTATTATTTATTACATTTATTTTAAATCAAATTATAATCCAGCTTAATTAGATTGTGGTCGGCCTCCGATGACGTCGCTTAGTGTCTGCTTTCGTTTACTGCTTTACTGGCGCCGAAAACGTGAGTATTTTAATAAAAATAAACTCACATCAATGTAGTTTATACTAGGTATGTTTATTTATATATATATTTAACATAATAATAATAATAATTTCATCCACTGGAGTAGTCCCAATTACTTTACCCAAAAGCTCCAAATCCACCCACTTACCCTACTTCTCTTACAAAAAGCTGCGATCCTTAACACATGTAGATAAGTCAGAAAATTCCTCTCAATAGAATAAAAAATATACCATATCTGCTTTAGCCACAAGCTCGTAGATATGTTTAAGCCCCCCTCATTGGGAGATTTTATATATTAAAATAATATTTTTTGAATCTTAAGGATTTCGGAAACATAATAATAATAAACTTTATTGCACATAAAAAAAGTGTACAAACTAGGCGATCTTATCGCTAAAGAGCGATTTCTTCCAGACGACCTTCAATAGAGGATAATTCATAATATTGAGAAATTGGGCAGTGCAAATATTAGGAATAAATACAATAAAAATAATTTACTGGTTTCTAATGAAAAACAATAAATAATTTTTATAATGAAGGTTAGTAGTACGAACTACTTAGTTCTTATTTAATATTAGCGGTCGCGCGTAACTTCGTACGCGTCATTTGCACGGACCCTCGGCACGTGAACCGAACTCGACTTAACCGGTTTGCTTCAATCCGCTATTACCGAATTACTAAATAATGGCCAAAAACAATAAAAAAAACATATAAACCAACATCCTGCAGTCGTGCGTGATCCATCGCTCAGTGTCTATTAAAATATAGGTTATACGACAATTATTTCAATGTGAAGCAAGAAACCGCATTACCTTAAAATTATATTTACGCACTTTGAATACAGGGCCGGACTAACCATGGGCGGGGCAAATGCTAGAGGGCCCCGCAACATAAAATCTATTCTACTCCTAAAACAGACTCAACGTTGGAATGATAACCTTTTTTTTAGATGCTCTAAAAAAAATGTCCTTCATGATCTAATAATTTCAGCATTTTTAGAACAGAAAATCTTTTGATGCTTAATCTAGCCCTTTTTTACTTCTCAAAAGCCCTTTTTCGAAAACTGAGTTGGCAACAATGCCAGAACAATCTAAGGGCGTCCCATAGTGACTCGAACCTCGGCTTAAGATGTGCTGTAAGGTCACCTTTATGAAAAGTTAGTACCTAAGCAAATGGCCCACTGTGGCCAATCCATTGCCTTTACATTATAGACCAAAGTAGATGTTGTGACGTAAAGATCTAATAGCGAGGTACTGAAGTAGAGACCCTTAAACTTAAGGGTGCTTTAGGGCGGCTCCTACTTGATGCTTTCTATGTATGAAGCTAAGAATTTTTTTTATAAACAACTTTAACTTAATTACATCGAAATAGAAAATATACTAAATAATAAAAGTAGATAACTAAAATACATTAAACCCTAAACACTTAAAAATAAATAATTAAAACTAAAAAATATAATTCAAATCAAATCAAATCAAAATATTATTTATTTCATTTAAAACCAATAAATGTACATGACAAGCTCAAATTTAACATAGGTCGACATAATTCACATTTGCCTGAACTAGGTAAACCTGTTTTTCAGGCGACTTATTTGCTAAATTACAATAATCACTTACATGGTAAAATAACAATTTCATAACTCGCAATTCATACCAAATAGTTAATAGTTACCTAACATTTTCATGGTTTTATCATACCCAAACAATTAATTACCAAAACATGTAAAGAGTAAAATTTTCTATACAAATTCAAGCACGCAAAACAACAAAAAATACAACTTACATATTAAAACAACAGTTTACTTATCTATTAGTAATAATTTCTCTGTATCCTCATAGGACATTGATTGGAGATGCGCTTCAGATTCTTTTTACAATGATAATTTGGAATATATGCTAATTACTGCATTCAGTCTATTGTATAAAAAGGGCCTAAAAAGTGTAAAATTTACGTATATAGGGATGTTTTGTTTTAAAATTCTGAGGGCAAAAATATCTTTCCGTCGTTTAGTTGTTAGTTCCCTATTGTAAATAAGCTCTGGTGTTGGGCAAGTACGGTGCTGCTTATGAATATTTGTCGAACAGTTAGTACCTTACATGACTCGTAAAGCTGGTTAGTAGGATAAAGGTAAGGCCGAAAAGTTGATACTTTGAGGATTACTCTTTGAGCTCTTTCAATTGATAGAAGCAGAGTTTTCCCCACTCCTCCCCATGAAGTGATACAATAAGATGTTAGGGATTGACACAAAGCCATATATATCTGTCGGATGGTATTAGGGTCCGCTACGTATCGTAACTTTTTGAATACGAATATTAGTTTACGAAGCCTGTTATTTAGAGCTGCTATATGTGGCTTAAAGGAAAGTGTATCATCTAATATTACTCCTACTTAATTAAAAGAAGTCCCTTTCGGCAAGGTTCCGAAAATACTGGCAGCGTTACCCCTTTGGATTGCCAGACTGATTCATTGTCCAAGGTGAAGATATCGACTTACCTTTTCGAAATTTCCTGGAAAAACTTTAACTTGTATTATTTTGGGGGTGAATTTTATATACATATAAGCCTATGATTGTTTTGTTGTGTATTGTAGTTAATACTTGTATGCTGACATGTTAGCTAAATGTGTGATCTGCTCAAATTAAACTTTCATCTTTGTTATGTACCACATCATCATCAGCTCATTAAACGTCCCCACCGAGGGGCACGAGCCTACCCGTATAGGGTGATTAGGCCTTAGTCGACCACGCGGGCCCAGTGCGGATTGGACGACTTCACACACAACCTTCGAATCTCTTCGCAGGCGTGCATGAAGGTTTCCTCACGATATTTTCCTTCACCGTAAGAGCGTCGGATAACGTACATATATTTTCGAAAATTCGAAAATACATTGGTACGTGTCGGGATTTGAACCTCAGCCCTCCCGGTAGGAAGGCGACAGTCCACACCACTGAGCCACCGACGCTCTGTGTATGTACCACATTTATTACAAATAAACCATTATATTCTAGTCTTAAAAGTATTTGTGTTTTGTGCCCCTGACATATTAAATCCGTCTCTGTTCAAATATTTCGTCAAACTCAAAGAGCTTAACCAAACTGCAACTTGGGGTTGTTTGTGAACTTTATTTTGCTCGGAATAAGGTTCAGTATAGTGAACGTTTTGCTTGGTTGAATCTGGTTGTTTTTAAGGAAAATGGCGCTTTATTGGTGTGTAGCTAAGTAATGTTTTCCAGTGTTTTCCGGCAGTTAAGTGTTCCGCAGGATGGTGGCGAAACAATGCGTCAAGCGCATCCTCAGTTGGTTTGTTATTAAATGACTTTTGGTATATTATAATGTGATTAAAATAGATTTAAATTTCGGCGAGATCGGTAGAGCCGTAAGTTGTCCTTTGAAAGATGTGTGTTATGTTCTTTTATGTTACGGGTATATGGCTTCGTAGCTAGCTACATTATTGGTTCTAAGAGATCTAACAAATATCGTAACGATGGGTGCAGGAACATTTAGACAGCGCAACTGTTTATAGGGCGTTTGTGATTGTTATCAAACATTTTTTACTTATTTCTTAGAAGTCAATGTAATACGAGTATATGCTCTCTTCCCAAATAGCGGACCAAATCGATCGTCAAATAATGTAATGTCTAGACCTGAAAGCCTGATATTAAAACTGGGTTACGAAAGATTATAACTTGTCCAAATGTGTTACGCGAACAATAGATTAGCAAACTATGCAAATTAAACATGAATCGATCGAATAGAAAGTGAGTTACCCCACATTCTGTGTCTGAATGGCGGTTGAATCAAGTCATTATTAAACGTCCTCACCGAGGGGCGCGACTATCCGTATAGGGTGTATGGGCCTTAGTCGTCCACGCGGGCCCAGTGCGGATTGGCCGACTTCACGCATATTAACATAAAAAATGGGACTTTATAGGCCAATATGGAATACATATTATACATAGAAAACACTCAGACCGAAATAAACGGACACACTCACAAAAAAATACTGCACAGGGTCCAAACCTTTGGTATATTAGAAAAATTTTAATTTTATGAACACGAGTGGATGGATGCTTGTCATAAATTACTATTCATAAATTTCTCAAGTAAGCCATTAAAATAATCCTTATGTTAAATCTAACTCATACAAGGCAACGTAATTATTTTGTTTTTTAATAGCATTTTTGGAAACGAGTTCCTAAACAAGTTTAACACGTGACTCCGTGTGATTTCATAATTTTTATAAAACAAGTTTTCGTGTGAGTATGCGGAACACATCTTGTCTATGGTTTTNATTATAATGCTGGTGAGATTTGCTTTGTCCCTTACCGCGTTTGCTTTTCTGCTTCGAATATCATTTAAGTTATTAGCCAGTGATGGATTTCACAGCATCACAGGGCAGTGACGAATCCAGATAGGTTCTTAGCCTAAACAGCTTGATCCTCTTATATCCCAACCATAGTATATTATAGTGCCTATCAAAGATTTAAATCTTGTTGCCTATGACCTATTTAAATTAATTAATCTATACAGACCAAGTCTCTACATAAAGCCAGAAAAATATTATAAATAACAAAAAAAATGCAAGGTCTAAGGGCTTGGCCGACGTAATAAACGTAACACTGTTCAATGTTCACTGAATCTGTTTGTACGTACTAGTGACGATATACTACACTCAAAATTAAATATCCGTATTACGTGTGGGGTCGTGATACTAACCGGGAGTTGCACTGCTAAGCTAAAAGATTAAGAGGTACCGAATGAAATGAAATTATTTTTCCGAAAGCTAGTTATAAGTGTTCTCATATATTTTGTTTGCTATCACTTTATGGATCTTGGAGTTATCTGAAATAAAGAACTATTATTATTATTATTATTATTAAACCCAAGTACACTAGCCGATTAGTTCGCGAGAACAGACGGCGTTAAAAATACATATTTAAAATAGTAAATAAATTGGTTAACTTTAAAAGCGCTACTGTTAATATTGTTGACGACCCATTAGGTGTAATGGTTGAGACGTCGGCTACTACATCAAGGGCTCTGGCTTCGATCCCCGGGCAGTACAAACATTTGTGTGCATGAACATGTCTGTTTGGATCGGTCTGGGTGTTTTCTATGTATAATAGGTATGTATTTACAAAAAAGTATATATGTTTGTATATACTTTGTTTAGTACCTATAATACAGGCTTCACGCTTAACTTGGGGCTAGATGGCGCTGTGTGAACGTCAGTGGATATTTATTTATTTATTACATTATTTTAAATCAAATTATAATCCAGCTTAATTAGATTGTGGTCGGCCTCCGATGACGGTCGCTTAGTGTCTGCTTTTCGTTTACTGCTTTACTGGCGCCGAAAACGTGAGTATTTTAATAAAAATAAACTCACATCAATGTAGTTTATACTAGGTATGTTTATTTATATATATATTTAACATAATAATAGTAATTTCATCCACTGGAGTAGTCCCAATTACTTTACCCAAAAGCTCCAAATCCACCCACTTACCCTACTTCTCTTACAAAAAGCTACGATCCTTAACACATGTAGATAAGTCAGAAAATTCCTCTCAATAGAATAAAATTAATATACCATATCTGCTTTAGCCACAAGCTCGTAGATATGGTTAAGCCCCCCTCATTGGGAGATTTCATATATTAAAATAATATTTTTTGAATCTTAAGGATTTCGAAAACATATATAATAAACTTTATTGCACATAAAAAAAGTGTACAAACTAGGCGATCTTATCGCTAAAGAGCGATTTCTTCCAGACAACCTTCAATAGAGGATAATTCATAATTTTGAGAAATTGGGCAGTGCAAATATTAGGAAATAAATACAATAAAAATAATTTACTGGGTTTCTAATGAAAAACAATAAATAATTTTTATAATGAAGGTTAGTAGTACGAACTACTTAGTTCTTATTTAATATTAGCGGTCGCCGTAACTTCGTACGCGTCATTTGCACGGAACCCTCGGCACGTGAACCGAACTCGACTTAACCGGTTTTCTTCAATCCGCTATTACACGAATCTTACTAAATAATGGCCAAAAACAATAAAAACAAACATATAAACCAACATCCTGCAGTCGTGCGTGATCCATCCGCTCAGTGTCTATTAAAATATAGGTTAATACGACACAATTATTTCAATTGTGAAGCAAGAAACCGCATTACCTTAAAATTATATTTACGCACTTTGAATACAGGGCCGGACTAAGCATGGGCGGGGCAAATGCTAGGCGGCCCCGCAATATAAAAACCTAGTCTAGTCGTAAAAAAGATTCATAGCGTTAGAATGAACTGTAGGCTACCGATGGCATTTACGGTTTCTACTAACAAGTGGGGAGTGCAAGTAGCAACTGAGTGCTGATCTGCCTAAAATTTAAGCAACCAAAACAATCTAAGGGCGTTCCATATTGACTTGGACCTCCGCTCAAGAGTTAAGATGTGCAGTGAGGTGACCTTTATGAAAAATGTAAATAACTAAGCAAATGGCCCACCTAGTGGATAGTGGAATCTGTTACCTTTAGGTTATGGGCCAAAGCATAGTTGCGTAAAGATCTAATATGCTTTTTAGTAGAGGCCCTTCAAGTTGAGGGTACTTTAGGGACGCTCTTACTTGCTGCTTTTTATGTATGAAGTCGTGAAAGTTTTTTTGATTTGCTTTTTACTTGAAAGGAATTATAATTTTGGCCTCTGATATACTAAATCCGTCTCTGTTCAAATATTTCGTCAAACTCAAAGAGCTTAACCAAACTGCAACTTGGGGTTGTTTGTAAACTTTATTTTGCTCGGAATAAGGTTCAGTATAGTGAACGTTTTGCTTGGTTGAATCTGGTTGTTTTTAAGGAAAATGGCGCTTTATTGGTGTGTAGCTAAGTAATGTTTTCCAGTGTTTTCCGGCAGTTAAGTGTTCCGCAGGATGGTGGCGAAACAATGCGTCAAGCGCATCCTCAGTTGGTTTGTTATTAAATGACTTTTGGTATATTATAATGTGATTAAAATAGATTTAAATTTCGGCGAGATCGGTAGAGCCGTAAGTTGTCCTTTGAAAGATGTGTGTTATGTTCTTTTATGTTACGGGTATATGGCTTCGTAGCTACATACCAATAATGTAGCTTGGTTCTAAGAATCTAACAATATCGTAACGATGGGTGCAGGAACATTTAGACAGCGCAACTGTTTTAGGGCATTTGTGATTGTTATCAAAATACTATTTTATATATATCATTTTACTTATTTAGAAGTCAATGTAATATATGCTCTCTTCCCAAATAGCGGACCAAATCGATCGTCAAATAATGTAATGTCTAGACCTGAAAGCCTGATATTAAAACTGGGTTACGAAAGATTATAACTTGTCCAAATGTGTTACGCGGAACAATAGATTAGCAAACTATGCAAATTAAACATGAATCGATCGAATAGAAAGTGAGTTACCCCACATTCTGTGTCTGAATGGCGGTTGAATCAAGTCATTATTAAACGTCCTCACCGAGGGGCGCGACTATCCGTATAGGGTGTATGGGCCATAGTCGTCCACGCGGGCCCAGTGCGGATTGGCCGACTTCACGCATATTAACATAAAAAATGGGACTTTATAGGCCAATATGGAATACATATTATACATAGAAAACACTCAGACCGAAATAAACGGACACACTCACAAAAAAATACTGCACAGGGTCCAAACCTTTGGTATATTAGAAAAAATTTAATTTTATGAACACGAGTGGATGGATGCTTGTCATAAATTACTATTCATAAATTTCTCAAGTAAGCCATTAAAATAATCCTTATGTTAAATCTAACTCATACAAGGCAACGTAATTATTTTGTTTTTTTTTAATAGCATTTCTTGGAAACGAGTTCCTAAACAAGTTTAACACGTGACTCCGTGTGATTTCATAATTTTTATAAAACAAGTTTTCGTGTGAGTATGCGGAACACATCTTGTCTATGGTTTTCTACTTCTGCCTTGAAAAGTCCGAAAAATCCACTTTTGTCATTGTCAGTATTTGCTATTATATTATTTAACCTCTTTTGTTTCTCTTTTATATAAAACTCATCATCATCAGCTCATTAAAGCCTACCCGTATAGGGTGATTAGGCCTTAGTCGTGCACGCGGGCCCAGTGCGAATTGGCCGTGATCACGCACAACCTTTGAATCTATTCGCTGGCGTGCGCAGGTTTCCTCGCATGTTTTTCTTCACCGTAAGGGCGTCGGATAACGTACATATAATTTCGAAAATTTAAACACAATGATACGTGGCGGGATTTGAACCTGCGGAAGGCAATAGTCCACATCATTGAGCTCGACGCTCAGCTATATAGAACTATCTCTTCTTATCTATTTGAAACTGAAGCATATGATTTGCTCATTGTAACAACTTACCACATGGATGGAATATTACAGCTTCATCTTTTTCTACGTACATTTGATTCGTCAGCGTGAAGCCCTTAAGGTGGTGGTCAAAGGTTTTGATCCAAATGAAGCTTTATGGCCTGGACTTACAGTTGGGAATAGGCCGCTCTCATAGGACTTGACTCATCAGCTTAGCAAGCGTTTGTGGTTTGTGGTCATGATGCTTGCGCACTAGATTAGCGTTATTACAAATACATGGGAAATTGTTAAATTAAGTCCTGGCGTCTTTAAAAACCTTCGTGGTTTAGAGGTTTGGATGCGTGACCTGAAGGTTGTAGATTTGAAACCCAAAGGGTAAATATTCTTTAGTGCCATTTTTTCCAAGATTGGTTAGGTCATTGCAGGCTGAATCACCTGATTGTCCATAAAGAAAGACGATTCTGTGCTTCGGGCACGTTAAGCCGTCGGTCCTGGCTACAATCTTATGATCATCATCATCAGCTCATTAAACGTCCCCACCGAGGGGCACGAGCCTACCCGTATAGGGTGATTAGGCCTTAGTCGTCCACGCTAGCCCAGTGCGGGTTGGACGACTTCACAAACAACCTTTGAATATCTTCGCAGGCGTGCGCAGGTTTCCTCATGATGTTCTCCTTCACCGTAAGAGCGTCGGATAACGTACATAAATTTTCGGAAATTCGAAAACACATTGGTACGTGGCGGGATTTGAACCTCAGCCCTCCCGGTAGGAGGGCTACAGTCCACACCATTGAACCACCGACGCTCAATCACAATCTTACAACAATTCTAGGATGGTAGTCACATTAGGCTCATGTGGTAAGTAATAACCCAATCTCCTTATAGCTTTACTATGTGGTAATGCCTGCATCCTGCAGTAAGCGGTTATAGGCTGACAATGATGATGTCCTTAAAAAAACAATAAAATATTTTTAAACATATCATCATAATCATCATCAGCTGATTATACGTCACCACCGAGGGGCACGACCACAGATTTCCCAATACAGGAGATGGGGCAAGCCGCGTTTAAAGTGCGACAACTGTGAGCTCAACGAGCATACACTGGCTACCAGTTTACGCTCTGTGAGACGAGTCAAGACGCACGAATATAAGAAGAAATTACCGTTTTTTTCCAAAATGCCATCCTGTGCAATTGTAACATGCCATCATCGCAATGAATCAGTAAATTTACCAAGAAATATAATAACTTTTCACAGGTAAGAACCGAAAAGAATTAACGACATACTGGGACTGCCTATAAACTTGGCAGCTTGCAGTCTAATGTATATTCTGATGTCTGGTGGGCAGACCCTCCCGCATAGGGTATATATTCCTAATTTCCTAACTCGTCCACGTGAGCCCAGTGCGGATTGGCTGACTTCACGCGCACNTCTTTCTCTTCATACACTGGCTACCAGTTTACGCTCTGTGAGACGAGTCAAGACGCACGAATATAAGAAGAAATTACCGTTTTTTTCCAAAATGCCATCCTGTGCAATTGTAACATGCCATCATCGCAATGAATCAGTAAATTTACCAAGAAATATAATAACCTTTCACAGGTAAGAACCGAAAAGAAATTACGACACTGGGACTGCCTATAAACTTGGCAGCTTGTCCAGTCTAATGTATATTCTGATGTCTGTGGGCACGACCCTCCCGCATAGGGTATATATTCCTAATTTCCTAACTCGTCCACGTGAGCCCAGTGCGGATTGGCTGACTTCACGCGCACAACTTTTGAATTTCGTCGCAGACGAGCGCTTCAGTGGTTTCCTCACGATGTTTTCCTTTACCACAGACTGACGCTTAAAAAGTATATACATACCTGTATTTCTTTGTATCCTTGGTAATATTCATACTATTTAAATGAAAACGTAAACGTCATCGCCTTGACTCTCCATGGATAGTTCGTGTCATGGTGATATTTAACTAAATATTGACTAAATGGCACAAGGCTTGATTCTAGTATTGTTTTCGAGATGTAGGGGGCATAATTTTTTTCCTGAGCAAAGAAATTAAAAAGAAAATGTGTGACATAGATAAAGTCACATGCTCGTGTACACCGTACAACCAAAGAAATTTTGTGGCAACTGTATTTTTAGGATCAACATTTTGCTGATGGCTGCTGGTAGGCAACAATCAGAACATCAATAAACTGCAATCTTGCAGGTTTTAAATGTAATAATTTATCACCGACATTAACACAACACTATCATAATTGAAGCTTGTACTTTATGTACAAAACAACTGATACTTAAATACATTTTCGTCCTAATTATAATGCATATAAAACAAAGTAACAGCCAGAGCAATAATTTATTTATTGATTTTTCCAAACTGTTGGTTTATTTAAAATGGTGTTACTTTTTGTAACGATCCATCTGGGGTAATGGTTCGGCTATCACAACAAGGGTTTCGGCTTCGATCCTCGGACGGTTCAAAAATTTTTGTGCATGAACATGTCTGTTTGTATTATAATACGTACTTACAAAAAAATATATGCAAGTATGTTTATAAATCCGTTGTTAAGTACCCATATTCCAGGCTAGATACTTTGTTTGGGGCTAGATAGCGATGTGTGAATATTAGTAGATATTTATTATAACCTTTTTTTGTTTTATTTATGACTAGCTTTTGCGTGCGACTTCGTCCGCGTGGAATAGTTACTTTGGCCTAACGCTCTCTTTAACCCGCTACTTCGTTTATTTATATTATTCATTTAAGTTGAATGATGTAAAGGGCAATTTTGTTTAAAATAAGTTACTTGTGATAAATAAAGTATTTATTTGGATAAGGATTGATATCATATTTATGAAAATACCTTCGCAAATAAAAGAATTATTTTAAAAAAAAATTTCAGCGTAAAATATGTTATAGGAAACTAACCTTTAAAGATAGACATGTTGCTGTCGTGGACTTTTTTGTAGACCTTTAAAAGGGGTACAATACTCTCATACATAACTTTTGCGAAACTTTAACCGTTTACGCAGCGTACGCAGCGGAAGTTGGAGCTTATGAAACAATCCCCCGGATTTTGAAACATTCTTCATTGCTGCTCTGCTTCTATTGCTCGTAGCGTGATTATATATATAGCCTTTCTCGATAAATGAGCTATCTAACACTGAAATAATTTTTCAAATCGGACCAGTAGTTCCTGAGATTAGCGCATTCAAACAAACAAACAAACTCTTCAGCTTTATAATATTAGTATAGATAGGCTTGCTCTTGAGCACAGACTTTCCTAGTGATAGAAACGCGCTCTAAGATGAAGCGAGCTTGCCCAGAAAAAGATTCACTATTATTATGAATATAGTTTTTACTTTTTTGTTAAGACATAATAAAATAAAGATTTTTTGAATTTTGTAATAGTTTCATGCAAAAGTAAAAAGCGTCTCGTGTTATGTCACTCATTAGCGGAGAGAGTACCCGGGCCTGGGGTAGAAAGCGGAAAATTCAAACGACCAGATTTATAATATCAATGTCTCTATGTTTGCTAGTTGTGTAATTTTATTACAATGGTCAATTTAAACAGAGCTTGTATTATGGGTACTGAACAACGGATAAACGTACTTTATATTAAGGCTGGGAGCCATCTGCGCTCGCCATGCGCCCGGTGAAGCTGTAAAGGCCATCTGCGGCCAACAGCAGTAGTCAGTTCGAAAAACCGTACTTAATACACTTTTGACGACCCATTTGGTGTTGCGGTTGAGATGTCGACTGCAATACCAAGGGTTCCGGGTTCGATCCCCGGGCAGTACAAACATTTGTGTGCATGAACATGTCTGTTTGTAATGGTCTGGGTGTTTTCTATGTATAATATGTATGTATTTACAAAAAAATATGTATATAAGTATATTTATCCGTTGTTTAGTACCCATAATACAGGCTTCACACTTAACTTGGGGCTAGATGGCGCTGTGCGAATGTCAGTGAATATTTATTTATTTTTATGTATTTATTCTGCACGGAGATTGAACCGAGAACCCTTGATGTAACAGACGACTTCTCTACCACATGAAGATCCAAGAGTACTTAATATTTATTTTGCCTTTAAAGGAACTTAACTGAAGTTATTATAATATTTTAAACTGCAATGTCACCGAAACAAGTAATGATTCACCATCGTCATCATTATTCTAATGTCCACTGCTGGACGAAGGCCGCCCCTAATGATTTCACGCGGGCCGATAGCAGTTGACATCCATCTGCTAACCGCCACCTTAACCAGGTCATCCGTTCACCTCGTATTTTTATGGGCTGAGAGCCATCTGCGCTCACCAATTCGAGAAGCTGTGAAGGCGACCCGCAGGCAACAGCGATAAGTTATACCGAAAAACATCTAATACAAAATATTGACACATATATTTTTAACCTTTCACTGCCTTTGAAACGGCACAAACAATAGATATCTGGAATTCACAGGGTTCATTATATTACGTTGACAATCAAGTAGACTGCCCAACTGGTCGTAAGTAGTGTCATCAACGTCAGCTCATTAAACGTCTCCACCGAGGGGCACGAGCCTACCCGTATAGGGTGATTAGGCCTTAGTCGACCACGCGGGCCCAGTGCGGATTGGCCGACTGCACGCACAACCTTTGAATCTCTTCGCAGGCGTGCGCAGGTTTCCTCACGATGTACTCTTATGGTGAAAGAAAACATCGTGAGGAATCCTGCGCACGCCTACGAAGAGATTCAAAGGCGTGAAGTCGGTCAATCTGCTATAAGCTCGCGGATGACTACAGCCTACACCATTTCCGGGTAAAGTCATGGCTTTGTTGGTGACTTATATGAGCTGATGATGATGCTTCCATGACAGTATACCAGCGGTTCAAGTTGATGAATTATTTCAAAGACCAATGCCCTCCTCCCCTCACTGTACTCCCAGAGTCAGTGGCGCAACTAACAAGCGCCAATTTGCGCAGAACCCATTTACACGCGCCAGTAATGCTCAAAGAAACTCGCTTTCGTTCAGCTTCCCCATTTTCTAAACCAATAACATTGTACTCAAATAAATGTATACTAGGCAATGATATTCTGTATATATAAAGGTAGATACGCAATCCGTGCCTTAAAAACGAGTCACCAAAGAGAATACAGTTGAAGGCTCTTTGCTGAGGTAAAAGTACGCTCATTCGATATATGTGTGTGCTGTCGCTGCATTCGGAACAATTTTTTCGGTTATTTTGTGAACATATCACGAATCTATACTTTTTACATCATTGATACTAGGTGGTAGACTCGTTACTGAGTCGTCTAGCCAGGTGCCAGATATCGACTTCTTGAAATAGAAGTGTTTTGCATTTTTGTGTTTCGGGATGAGGGCACTGCAGCTTGTATGATTACCGGGTATAAGAATCCTGAAATCTGTCGTGTAAGGTGTCGGGTGCAGGGCAGTGTTGACGGAAAGTAATAACTACGTAGTAATTTCGTTCAACACTGCATCTGTCATGGTCAGGCGTATCACTTACCACCAGGTGAGCGCACTGGCCGTCCCGTTCACTTTAATTTACATAAAAAATACATAAAACTTAATGTTGACTTTGGTTAACCGTTTGTATTGGTCTTCGTGTTTCTATTTATATTTATTTATTTAAAAAATTACCTCGTAGGTGTGTTTATTTATTTAAACTCACCAGAAATACATGCATACATATATTATAATATTACAGTCTTACATTATATTGTTGTTTATTCGTTGTTTGGTACCCATATTACAGGCTAGACGCTTAGTTTGGGGCTAGATAGCATTGTGTGAATATTTATTTATTTATTGTAACCTCAATATGTTTTTTTCAGTTATTTATAACATGTAACACGTGACTTTACCATAAGATGGTTGGAAAACAAGTTAAGTGAACAAACTTAAAGTAGTCATAAAGAGGGGAGCCCCGAGGTTAAACCGGGTATGAACACAACCTTCGAATTGCACGACCTTCATGCATACTTTATATGCATATATTAACTGTATGCCCTTAATATTACTTACTGGCCACTTGTTAAGGTAAAAGTAATCGACATACTACAATAATCTTATTTTTATCAAGGAGAAGTTTTTGAAGAGACCTACTTCTGTTGTTCTGGTGACGGGCGCAGTGCGGCGTTGACGGAGAATAATAACTGTCTATCAGTTGTTGGTCTGCTTCTGTGCTGCTCTGTTTTGGCTGGGCGGTTCTCTTACCATCAGGTGAGCGGTGACCTGTACTCTAAAAAAGGAGTGGTTTGAATTTTAAAGCGTTTGTATACTTGTTTTTTTGTCCTGTGCACTAGGCCCGATTACCCCTAGTGTAAATCTGCAACAGGTTGTATGTCACCGAGTGAGTGAGGTAACTTTATGTAAGATCAAAGTCCATTGTCAAAATGCCTGATCAATGACAATCGTTATTAGAAAAAAGCGTTTACTACCATTGTAAATTTAAATATATGTACGTATAGTTTTTGCTAAATACAATCTTACATTTAGTTCATTAATATTATAATTTGTATGTTACTAAAACTTATTTCTCTATGATGGCATGATGTGTTGTAACGAAATCCCATAGTCACAGTCGCAAAACCGATGGCTGTTAGAGTAAACGAGTTCTGGAGTGGAGACCGCGTCTTGGCAAGCGTAGCGTTGGACGCCTTCCAGCCCATGGACCGACGACTTGCGAAAGGTCGCTGGTGGAGGCTGGACGGGGAAAGCGAAGGACCAGGATTTTTGGCGCAGAATGGGGGAGATTTATATCCAGCAGTGGATTGTGACAGGCTGAAGGTCATTCATGAGGGGAGGCCTTCGTTCAGGAGTAGGAATGACTATCAGGCTGTAATGATCATGATGAGATTTAACAAAATTGGCCAAGTGCGAGTCGGACTCGACCGTCAAGGTTTAAGACTTACACATTAATACCCCATACGTGTGGGTTCGATTTGACCAGTGAAGTGCTAATATTTTCGTAGAAAAAGGATGTGACATACGGACGGACAGACAGACATGACGAATCTATAATGGTTCTGTTTTCTGCCATTTGGCTACCGAACTCTAAAAGCACGCACACATTTATATACACGTGATCTCTGAAAACACTTAGTAGTGAACTCGTCAGTTTTACGTCACATTATAATTACTGATCTCAACGAATGAACAGTAAAAATTTTACGTGCGTCGTCCATGACATCTCCGGTGTCAAGATCGGCATAACATAAGTTGCCTGACTTGAGATTTCACGTTTTTGAATATTCTGTTTCTAAATAACTTCAGTAATAAAATTTTTTGGAATCACATTTATATATCTCTCTTCAACCTATCGCAGTCCACTGCTGGACATAGGTCCCCATTTGCGCCAGATATCCCGGTCCTCCGCTTTTTCATCCAGCTCCCACCAGCGACCTTCCGCAGTCGTCGGTCCATCGGGCCGGAGGGCGTCTACGCTACGCTTGCCAAGACGCGGTCTCCACTCCAGAACTCGTCTGCTCCAACGGCCATCGGTTCTACGACATACGTGACCAGCCACTGCCACTTCACTTGCTGATCGGCGGGCTGCTATGTCGGTACTTTAGTTCTCTTGCGATTAAATCATTTCTGATCTTATCCTAAGGTGACTCCAAGCTTTAATATAAATAATATTTAACTGAGGTAATAATGTTTCGTTATGTGATGTATTCGTGGTACGTTCAGCGTAGGTTAGATTACTGCATGAGCATCGGTGGCTCAAGGTGTGGACAGTTGCCCTCCTACCGGGAGGGCTGAGGTAACAAATCCACGTACTAATGTGTTTTCGAATTTCCGAAAATATATGTACGTTATCTGACGCTCTTCGGTGAAGGAAAACATCGTGAGGAATCGTGAGCACGCCTGCGAGAGATTCATAGTTGTGCGTGTAGTCGTCCGACCCGCACTGGCCCGCGTGGACGATTAGGCCTCACCGTATACGGGTAGGCTCGTCCCCTCGGTGGGGACGTTTAATGAGCTGATGATGATTATTATTAAGTTTCCTTATGGGAATGTCTTCGTGGTACGTTTAGCGTTTAGATCTATGCATGATCTGACTAGGTGGTAGACTCGATACTTAGCCGTCTAGAAGGTACCACCGCAGTGCCTGATATCGTCCCGTGAAATAAGAGTGCTATGCACTTTCGTGTTTCGGGACGAGGGCACTGTAGCTAGTGAAATCAACGGGTATAAGACACTACTTCTTCGCATAAAAGGTGTGTGTTACTATAGTTGAAACAAAACACTAATGTCTGCCATGTTTACTGGTTGATGCATTCCAAACATTTCGTTTATAAATAGTACCGGCCACAGACATCAGAATATACATTAGACTGGACAAGCCGCCAAGTTTGTAGGCAGTCCAGTGTCGCAATTTCTTTTCGGTTCTTACCTGTGAAAAGTTATTATATTTCTTAGTAAATTTACTGATTCATTGCGATGATGGTATGTTACAATTGCACAGGATGGCATTTTGGCAAAAAACGGTAATTTCTTCTAATATTCGTGCGTCTTGACTCGTCTCACAGAGCGTAAACTGGTAGCCAGTGTATGCTCGTTGAGCTTACATTTGTCGCACTTTAAACGCGGCTTGCCCCATCTCCGGTATTGGGAATCTGTGGTACCGGCTTAATAGGCGTTGTTCTTGAGAAGGTACAGTCAGGTATTTTAATCATGTTCAGATTATTTAGGACCCATTTGGCGTAATGTTTGAGACACTTGGTTTATACACTAAGGTTACGGGTTCGACCCTTGGCAGTACGAACATTTTTGTGCATGAACATGTCTGTTTTGTATTGGTCGGGGTGTTTATGTGTATAATATGTATTTTTTTACATAAAAGTATATAAGTGTGTATTTATTGGATATTGCATATTAATTAATATTTGCAATGAAAAATATAATACGATGTGGATGGATGCTTGTTTCACAGACACATTTATTTTTCGGTCTCCCATCGCGTCGGTGGCTCATTGGTGTGGACTGTTGCGTCCCGATCTGGAGGGTGCAGAATGAAATTATCTGTACGTTTATCCGACGCCCTTACGATGAAGGAAAACATCGTGAGGAAAGCTGCGCACGGCTACGAAGAGATTCAAAGATTGTGCGTGAAGTCGGCCAATCCACACTGAGCCGGCCTGGACGACTAGGCCATATATATCCTTTAGAGGTACACTCGTGCCCTATGACATGATGATGGTCACCCATCCGATAGGCGACAATTGCGGCAGTTGCTTGACTAGCACGATTGCCGACCAAACCAACTAGCCGTGACCATCGAGCACTCAATATCAAGTGTTTACGAATAATGCGAAGCACGCGCGTGCAGTCCGCCATATTTCACAATGAGAAAGGAGGAAAATGCGAAACAGGATTTACACGAATCGGTTCATCTGTGTATACCCTGATTAAAATGATTGTTTTTGTTCGTCTTGTATCAGTTAAAGACTGTAGTGCTTTTTATTAGTGTATTGATGGATACTTAATCAAACTGTAAAAGTCAATGATATTCTGTATAAATAAAAGAAGATACGCAGATGCGAAGAGATTCAAAGGTTGTGCGTGAAGTCGTCCAACCCGCACTGGGCCCGCGTGGACGACTAAGGCCTAATCACCCCATGCGGGCAGGCTCGTGCCCCTCGGTGGGGACGTTTAATGAGCTAATGATGATGAAAGAAAGATACGCCATCCGTCCCTCAAAAACGAACCGCCAAAGAGAATACAGTTGTAGGCAAATGTACGCCCATCCGAAATACGAATCCATAGCTTTTGTACTTCTACCATAGATTTAAAAAGTATAGATTCGTGATATGCTCACAAAACAATCGAAAAAAGTGTTCCGAATGCAGCGACAGCATATTCATACACGTACACATATTTTGAACACATTTACCTAAACAAAAGAGTACAAACTGTACTCTCTTCGGCGGTTCGTTTTTGAGGGACGGATGGCGTATCTATTATATATATATCATTGCTAGTTACGGTTCATGTTGCCAAGTGTCCCGATTTGCGCGGGGCGTCCCGATTTTCAGGGACCTGAAGATGCATCATGATCGAGACGCTAAATATTCCGAATAATTAAGAAGAAAATCAGATGTTTCATTAAAAAATAAATATTTACGCGACATAAGTTCCACTAATTACATCACTGTCAAATTCAAAATGGCACGTCATCAGCGTCACATCACATTTGAAAGAAAGAAAGAAAAAAATCTTTATTTAAATAAATCTGTAACAGATACTTTTGAATCGTCAATTGTTATTATAATCATATTTTTTTGTGACTCTACCACCGGTTTTTTTTGTTACTTGTCCCGATCTGCAACCTCAAATCCCGATTTTTTGGCCTCAAGTCCCGATTTAAAAAAAACGTACCTGGCAACACTCGTTACGGCGCCAGAAGTTTCGGCGGCTGTCATGATCCTGATACGAACAGTTGTTGGGCAGGACACGATATAAGGTTAACCATCGTTTAGGCCACCTACAAGTTAACCCAAAATTCCATGTTGTCTAATTGTCCACTCTGATCTTTCAGAGTCCGAAGCCTAATTAAAAACTTGTAGATCAGACACGATAACTGGTTTCTAGGAAGAAGTTCTCAAAGGGACAAAGGGCTCTGGTAAAGTAACTACTTAGACCAAAGATGCATCTCCTTTGATTTCGGCGTTATATATTAGATGAACCATTAGTGTTGCGGTTGAGAAGTCGGCTGTTAATACCAGGGTTCCGGGTTCGATCCCCGGGCAGTACAAACATTTGTGTGCATGACTTGTTGTGTAATGGTCTGGGTTTCTATGTATAATATGTATTTACAAAAAATGTTATCCGTTGCTTAGTGCCTATATACAGGCTTCACGCTTAACTTGGGGCTAAATGGCGCTTGTTAATGTCAGTGGATATTTATGTTTTTTATTTATTTATTTCATGTAATTTTTACATTTATTTATATTAACAATTTAACGCAATAATCTATCGTTTACGGCACTTTTAGGACTGGTCAAAGGGTTAGAAATATCTTCATAAATTTATTTGAATATGACATTGAAGAACATGTTCTGGGTTCTATTTTTTTATGTTTATATTATTTTTTTGCGATGACATTCTTGTCTGAAAGAGATCCCTAAACAATAGGGCTATGTAAACTCACGTTTATTCCAGTATCATTTATTTGTTTTTTGAGTGTAATTAATAATCTATCTTGTTTGTTTGTTTAATTTGGGTTTTGACTCTTCGTTATGATCATTATCGCCAGCCTAAACGGCCATTGCATGATATAGATATCCCCACACAACAACATAGGAGATAACTTTACATTTTATAGTTATTTTTATAATCATAATAAATCCTGATTAACAATAATGTATCATATTTTTCTTTTTGTGTAACTTTGTAATGGATATTTCATATTGAACCTATATTGAAAAACTTTGAAAACTTTATTGTTTTCACTTCTGGAATACGCACATTTTAAATACAATAATACAATTTGTTATATAGGTACATTATTTGATACATTTGTACATCACAACTCAAACAATATTTTTTCGCTTGCTACCGTCAACACCGCCACATACCACTCGTTCGGCCAATCAAGGGAGCCCCGGCTACTACGACATGAGAGTTAGAGCGTTAAGTATAATGAAGAACGGGTTATAATGCTATGTGTCAGTGCAGACGGCAAGCGGTGCGTTAACCACTATGACTTAGAACTTAAATGTTGTATAACAATTTGTTTACATATGCAATAGACGATGTTCTAGTACCTAAACTAGGCCGAGCCTGTATTATAGGTACTAGTTCCTTCCTAGTGTCTTTTGTCAGAAAATATGACAATATACAATTTTAGAAAGCGTAAGTATAAGTTTAAATGCTTGAGTTCACCTGAGCCTGAGCAAGTATTCTTTGTTTTAGTTAATTGATTTTTTTTTTTTTTTTATTGTTTTAGCTTTTTACTATTTCTGTAGATTATAGTTTGTGTGTGTGTTGTGTGTGTTGTGTGTGTGTGTGTGTGTGTGTGTGTGGTGTGTGTGCGCGCGTGTGTGTGTGTGTGTGTGTGTGTGTGTATGTGTGTGTATGCGGGAGTGTGGGTGTGTGTGTGTGTGGGTGTGCGAGCGTGTGACTATACATTTATTTATTTTTTAACAATAAGGAGATTTTCTACTTCATCATATGATTGCGACTTTAACCATATTTTTACTTTCTTTTGACAGTTGAAATTGTTCAGATTGTATATATTTAGCCTTTTATTGATCTTATTATATAAAAATGGGCCAATGAAGCACTGAAATTTATTAATGAACGTTGTTTTGAAACTCAAGGTTGTATGAATATTCTTTTTTCTTCTCGTTACGGTCCGCGATTCAACTGGAATAGGTTTTTTGTGGTGATATAATACAGTTTGCAGAATAAACAGTTGTCGTATGCTAAGAACATCGCACTGCTGGTATAGCTCACGCGTTGCAAACCGGAAAGGTTTGAAACACATCACTTTTAGGAGGGCACGTTGTGATCGTTCCACCAATAACATGTTCGTCTTGTTAGCACCACCCCATGCTATTAGACAATATGCTAATACCGATTGTGCCATCGCATAATATATGGTTTTTAATACTTGAGAATCGGCCACGTGGCGTAGTGTTCTAAATACGTAGATTAGTCTCCGCATACGCTCGGCGATCAGTTTGATGTGAGGTTTCCATGTCATTAATTCGTCAAGGAGTACACCAAGATATTCATATTCATATTTCCTTTATTGCTCATGTTGGTTACATAAAGTTCTTAAATTGGTAAATATACATTCTGCAACATGACCCTGTCAGGGCATTACAATATTTAAACATTTAATAAACAAATTACATGTTTTAATCATTTAAACTTAAATTTCTATAATAATACGCCATCACAACAATTCGTTACTTAAATCAAATTAAATAAAATAATCAATTAATTTATTAAAATACATAATATAATACAATTATTAAATTAGGAAACACACAAGAACAAAAAAAAAAAACAATTAAATAAATTTTATATTCTGGTGCCAAAATATTCTTTCAAAGTATAAAAACACTTATTAATTAATATTTTTTTAAGCTCATATTCAAATTTACTGGACTGGAGGGCTTTTATATTATTGGTAAATGGTTAAACACCTTAATGGCCATATAGTACGATCCATTTTTATATAATGTCAGGTTGCCTGTAGGTATTACTAAATCGTTTTCACGACGACGCGATACGTAGCCACTTGTCTTATCCCCAATTTTGCAAAAATAACTAGGATGTCTCTTGATAAGCCGACATAGCTCAAAAATATATAAACCTGTCACTGTAAGGAGTCCATATTTTGTATAACGATCTACATGAATCTTTTTTCCCTGAAAGTGCTATAATTCTAAGGCATCGCTTTTGCATTATGGATACAGCTGACACATCCGTTGAATTTCCCCATAGAATAATACCATACCGTATCCAGGCCACAGCGTAACTGTGATACGCTGCTAGAGAGCATTGTTCGTTCGTAGTCTTTCGTAGTTCTCGCAAAGCATAAGAAATCGGCTTAGTTTCTTTACTATTGACTCAACGTGACATTTCCAATTAAGGTGTGTATCCAAATTTATTCCCAATAAATTGAACGAATCAACCTCTTCTATTTTATGTCCTTCGTGAGTTATGTTGAGATTCAGTCCCACTCTCTGGTATGGCCTGAATTGCATTACCTTAGTCTTTTCATAGTTTAGTATTAAATTTATATCCTCAAGTGGTCCGCAATGTTCGTTAGTGCGTTTGATATTGTGTTATGCAAGGCACTTAAGTCTTTTTGGTCGCAGGTTATGATAAGTTTCCGAATCTTTTAAAACTAAATACAAACTCATTTACTTAAATGCAAAAAGAAACTAACTCAAAAATAAGGCGGAATGGGTTCATAATTTAAATGTTATTTTGTATTTGTTTCAAGTTATTTTTATATTTTATAATCTATCCATATGATCATTTATATTCGTATATAATTATTTTTTTATGTATCTGTATCTTTTTTATATAGCTGTATACTTGTGTTAGTGAACGCGGCGTAGTGGCTCCTCTTACCTCATCAACGGTGTCTACGGAGACCAGCGTCAGGACATCCTTGGTTGTTCTGACTACGCTGAGTAGACTCCATTCATTTATTTATTTATTTCAATTG
This sequence comes from Leucinodes orbonalis, assembly GCA_019425675.1. Taxonomy (NCBI): domain Eukaryota; kingdom Metazoa; phylum Arthropoda; class Insecta; order Lepidoptera; family Crambidae; genus Leucinodes; species Leucinodes orbonalis. Next base: position 13,812 of record PQWD01005868.1, on the reverse strand, counting down.
CATAACATATGTATTTCATAAGATTTTACAATATTGGGTCGTGATCATATGGACCCTGGAAGGGTGTTGCAATTTAACATTAACATAAATCCTATTTACATAATATTGATTTAGACATTTAGTACATTATTTAATTCAGCAATAACAAATCAATATAATATCAAAATAGAGAAAATAAGATACAATAATTAGATTAAATTAGCAATAATAGTAAGTCAATTAAAATATATTTAAAAAAATATTATAATATGTCAAGAAAAAAAAAAAAATGTTTGTTAATAAATAACAATAATCAAAAAAAACGAATATAAATGTCAAATTAATTAATTTGATATACAATAAAATTTACATACAAACAAACACAAATACTTGTATGCAGACCGACATTTCCCATAGGTACATACTTATAAGGTAATACTTAATGCCTAGTCAAATATTTATTTTTATCATTCATATATTCGGGATAAGTCGTAGTAGCATTTGCCATGTAAAAATGTTTTAAAAGGTTAATGTATGTGTTTATAATTTGTTTCGGATTTTATATGTTCAGGTAGGTGGTTGTACACCTTTTATTGACATGCATAAGGGTCCTTTGAGGCCATGTCCGTTTATATAAGGGCAATACTAATTGTTTGGATATCAGGACCTAGCATTTACGTATACAGCTGATAGCAAGTTTTCAAATCCTCTGGGAATTTTTCCTTCATATAAGATTGGTTTTAAGAGAAAAGTCAATGGTTCTACCAATTCACTCACACAGTAAATCACCAGTGTTCCGGTATCTCATCGTATCCACTAGTATTATTTCGTTTATTTTAAAAAAATGTATTTCTTTTACATCTGTTTCTGAAATATGGACCGATGAAAAATGAATTAGTTAAAGACTTTTCGCGCTAGTTTGGTGTAGTTTTTATATTATCTGAATTAATACTGACATAGTAATCATTAAAATATGTTCGAAATCGCTAAGGGGCATTTTCTGTACTATTTTCAACATTAATACTATATTTTTTTCATATTATTTAATTTATTTTGCGAGTTAGTTTTTTCTTTAATTATATCCCACATTGACTTATTTTATTACGTGCTGTTAGTAATCTATTTATATTTTTATTTCTTTCTGTGTGGTTATTATTTTTCGTAATACTGGCTTTATACAAATTAGGTACTTTTTAATCCTTCATTTTTAAATTTACTGGTTAGGTAGCGCAATATGCGTTTATGATAACAGCATTTTTTGATGCCTTTTGTTATCCAATAGGTTTTACTTGTTTCTTTGATCTGTTGTTTTTTGGCGGAAAATACGTTTCTAATAGTAATCCAATTTTTTTTTATAAATATTCATAATTTTTTATTTATATCTCGCTAGCCGCAAGAATGGCCTTCCAATCTATTTCACTCAAATCTTTTCTAAATAGTTCCATTTTACTTTTACTGAATATTCGAGCACGTTTTTATAGCCCATAATTTTTTTAGTGCAAGGTTCTTGTATTTAACTTGTCCAAACAAAGCTTTGTGATCAGATAGAAAGAAAGAAAGAAAGAAAGAAAACATTTATTGATTCAATGCACCGCAACACAATCACATGTAAAACATATCACAATAAACAAACAACAATAAAAAATAACACAGAAACAACATGTGCTACGATGCCTGAATCAAACGGACTCACTCAGCATAAGCCAGGGACACCAGTAGTGAACCCTGGCGCCGATTTTCAGTGAGCCCGGTTGAGTCGGCGCACGGACGATGTTGTTGCTAAAAATACTTAAATAAATAACTACATATTACTTACATATACAATAATAATAAATACAATCTGTGTAACATCATTCTAAATAAATATTAATATAATGGATGTGGATGTGAGTATTGTGCATGTATAATAATGTACTTGTCTGGAAATCTGTGACGCTCCCCATCTGATGCAAGGTTACCATGCTTAAATTAATTGCCGCCCATTGTAAAATCTAAATTAAAAATTAAAAAAAATATATTTATATATCAATCAATGAAAATTATTATAAGGATGGAAATCAATAATATATTAAAGAAAAATAATTGTATCGCTCACGGTAGGGTAAGTCATCTTGTTTTTTTTTCCGCAATGTGCCTACCCACCCTACTCGCACTAGCTTGAAATTGTTAATAAAATGTAATAAACCATGAAAATTAAACTGCTAGCTTTTGCTTTTGCAGTATGTACATTTTGTATCTATTTTTAAATACATTTGTCGCTTTTAGCTGACGGAATGGTGGAGGTAGATCATTCCAGCACTTGGTGGCCGCGAATTTGAAGCTTCCCCTGAAAGCGACAGATCGATGCGGCGGCAGCACGAGAGCGTGACTGGATCGACGGGTCCTCGTCTGTACGTCACGTGCCCACACCAGCTTTTCCATCAGATAAGCAGGAGCATTATTCCTTACTACCCCAAACAATAACGTGGCGAAGTGCAATGCCCTCCGTGTCCCCATTTTTAATATATTGGCGTTATTAAGGAAAGGAGTAATATGCGTCCGCGGCGGTACATGAAAACAGTACCTGGCACACGCATTCTGCACCCTTTGTATTGCCTGCTGCGTACGAGATAAAAGACGCGGGCCATACACTACGTCCATATAATTGAATTTCGACAGTACAAGTGAATCGCAAAGCTTGATACGGTTTTCTTCATTAATGAAGTCCCGTATTTGATAAAGAACCTTTAATCTATAAAAGCAATTACTTAAAACTTCATTTATGTGCTTCTCGAAACGTAGCTCTTCATCCATTATCAGTCCTAGATTTCTAACTACCGATACCCTCTCAACAAATTGATCGTCTATTGACACAATAATGTCCTTGTTTGCTATATCCCTAATTTGTTTACTGGAGCCCAATATAATATATTTAGATTTATTCCCATTGAGAACCAAGGAATTCGATCCTGCCCACCCAGCTACTCTCCCAAGGTCCTCATTTAACATCTTTTCGGCTTTATGGATATCTTTGGGTCTGGAGGAAATATAAATCTGTATATCGTCAGCATAAATGTGATAATTGCAATTATGTATACAGTTAATCACATCCGCACTGTAAATCGCAAATAGCAATGGACCCAAAATCGACCCCTGTGGAACTCCTCTCGTTACACTTTTAGATTCTGAGCGTTTCATCTGGCCTGCCTCATTATAAACCTCTACACGTTGGGTCCGATGCTCAAAATAACTTTGTAACCACTTTATACTTCTTATCTCAAAACCATAATAACGCATTTTCGCTAACAATAAAGAAACATTTAAGCAGTCGAAAGCTCTGGAAAAATCGAGTAGTGTCAGAAGAGTTCCCTCTCCTCTATCAACAGCGCTCAAGACGTTATCTACAATGTCAATAAGTGCAGTGGATGTACTGTGCCCTTTTCTGAAACCTGATTGTTTAGTAGGCAGGATGTTATTATTTTCAACATACACCCTAATCTGATCAACAACAGCCTTCTCCAGAACCTTAGACAGACACGGCAGAACACTCACTGGACGCAAGTCCGACAATGAAACTGATAGCTGCTTTTTAGCTAATGGTTTGACAAGGGCTTCCTGCCATTCCCTGGGAAAAACACCTGAGCGAATAGATGTGTTAATAATAGCAGTAATAGCATTCAAAGAGTACGGTAATGTCATTACAATCATGGTCAAAGAAATCCCATCCAAACCGACAGCGTTAGATTTCAAAGATTTTATAATTTTAAGTACCTCATGTGAAGTTATTTCTTTAATTTCAAATGAAGTCTGAAGCGCGCGATTAAATTCAAAATACGTGAGTTGAGACAAAGACACATTGTCATTGCCAGGAGTCGTGAGGAAATGGTCATTGACTATATTAGGATCTGTAAACAAGTGACTTGGTAACTCATATAGTAGATTATCAGATAGTTGTTATCAATTATTTTCGTTTTAATCTTAAGACTTTCACTAACTATGAATTGATCGATGCACGTTGAACTGTTGGTGTAGTTCGAGTGTGTTCGCTTATCAACAGCGGAGACCGTAGGATCTAAGAATATTTGTGAATGTCCGAGAGTTTTTAGTTTGTTTAGTCATGTCAATATTTATGTCTCCAGCTATAATAATTTGTTTGCGAGTACAATGCTTAGATAAGTAGTCAAGCAAAGACCGTAATTGAACGAAAATGATTCTATATCACGCCCAGGTCTATATATTGATATAAGTATCAAATTATGCTGAGTTATTTCTAAACCGCACAATTCTATAACAAATTCTATTGTGTAGGATTGTATGTCTAATCGTTCTTTGTTTTCATATTGTTTCGGGTAAATATGGCAACGCCACCGTGAATGTGGTCTCGCCGTAAGTATTTTGCTCGTAAGTTATATCCCTCCAGTTGGTAAAGGTGGTAGTTGTTATGAAGCAGCCAATGCTCATTCAACATTATAATATCTACGTCGTACTGTGGATCTAATAAAAATACGTTCAGATCGTCTATCTTGTTAGTCAAGCACTGAATGTTTTGACACAAAATACTACAATATTTAGGCTCGAAATGAATTGTTATTCTGTTTACAAATTGGTTGCTTACTATTAAATTTTTTTAAATGCATAGTATTAACATTATTGTAATTTACTTCATTACAAATACAAGTAATTAAATATTTCAAGTCATTAACAACGGTCCTAAAACCTTGATTATTAATTTTTCCAGTGTATTTTGAAAACATATCGTAAGAGTAGGAAATGTGTTTATTTGAGTCAAGTATGTAGCAATATTCATACTTTAAATTATCATTAAAAGATTAAATTAAACTGTTCTATCCTTTTATTGAAAATATTTGAATTTAAGGAATATTTAAATGATGGTAGGCAAACGATAATATTTGTGTGTTGTATACATGAAAACGTGTGTCTCATTCGTTTTACCAAAGAAACATAGTTTTGAGAAACATGAAAATCAGCCTCCCCAACATTATAACACAATAATCATTACAAGTGTAATCTTTAAGCTTAGTTTTAAGTTCTTTAATTAGATGGTCGATGTTTCCGTTTGGCATACGAAAGTGGCATATCTGGAGATCCTCAAATTGGCTTCTTATAATTTGTGCTTTTTTATCATGGCTGATACTACTAATGATGCAAGTCTTTTTATTAGTATTATAAACAGTGGACTCGTAGGAAGGCGGATTATTTTGTTTATATGTTGAGTTTGAAGTGAAGTCTTCTTGAAAGCCCCGTAGTAGATTCTTACTCGTACTTGCGCTGGCAAAACTCATCCGCTTTCCCTTGTCTTTACGAGATCTTTGTCGCTCAATTAATGGTGTAGATATTCTAGGAGTACTTGATTTTTTACTAACATTTAAGTCATCAGAAGTGAGCGTTTTGTACATTTTAATTAGTTTTTGCTGTTCATGTTGTCTTGACCAACTTTTGATTTGTTAAGTTTAAGTTCTCTATCTCATTATTAGCTATATGTAGTTCTTGTTTTAATCTTTGTATTTCGGACTTTAACTCTTTAACCATAAGATGGTCTGCAATTTTGGGATCTGGAAGACTGTAGTATGTTTTGTCTAGGTTCAAACTACTATCCAATTCTTCTGTATACGACACAGATAGGTCTGGTAAATGTTGGTTTCCTTTGCGTTCGCAAGTAACATAGTCTTGCCCGTTACTTAAATCTGTGTGGCCTTCAACAGGTAATGACCCGAATGAATTATTTGTTGAGATTGCTATTCTTTTGTTATAGCCATTATGGTATTCACAATTATCGCATTTACATTTTTCTCTACTTTCTCGTGACATCAGATAAAACATTTTTTGCTAATGCTAGTGCAGTCTATGTGAAAGTGTTCCTGGCAATCGCTGCAAATTATGTAGTCTCTTTTTGTTATTTCCAATTTACATTTATTGCAGATACAGACCATGTTTAATATATATCTATTTTATATATCTTAAAAATAATTTATAAGGTATTCCTTTAGTTGCAATAATTATAATTCGTTAGTATTCCAAGCTTTCATATGTTAGCCTCTTTGGAAGACTATGAAACCCGTACCTAGTCTGGTTTAGTTTACTCTTTGCCAGGAAAGTACGGCGCATGCGCGTAAAGTGCTATAGTGCACTTGCGGAATTCAAAACTCGAACTTCACACGATTTTCAAACATAAATGGTAGGCATAACGCGAATGTGGCTTGTCGTATACTCGTAGCGCCGCGCGCATGCGCAACAGCAGAGTAAATGCGCGTGCGCACTAGATTGAGCTTTATTTGAGTAGCATAAGCTTTAGGTTTCACTTACGGCAACAGGTGTTCTTGTGGGTCGGGCACAATGGCGGTGCGTGAACTGGTTACTTTATTTGCAAATCACTGAGTCTAATATACTAATAATTGGTAACTTCCAGGTATAATATAAGCGTTACTTTAATAATTGAGACTTAAAATGGAATATGGATATTATTTTGTCTGCTATTGAAACTTTAACACTATTTTAAGTAATATTTAACAGAGCTATGTGTAACGATGCGTACTGTTGACAGCGCGTCAAAGAATAAATATATTATATAAAAAATATTTTATGTACATTAGTCTTTCCAACTCAATACACTGACAGTTTGGATGGGGTCATCACACCTATGCAATTTTAATTTTAAATTGTTATCAGGTAGGTTCTTTTATTTGATGTTATGTATTGGTTTTTGTTTCGTTCAAAGTCAGTTATATTGTTTTGTAACCACCGATCTGCAATGCGGAGGTCCCTCCTCTGCACTATTCTTACTTCGTTCCATGATTTTCCTGGAAGATATGCAGTATCATCAGCGAAAGTAAAAATTCTACAATAACCAGCTTCAGATTGCAAAGGAATTAATGTAAATAAGGAAGAGAGTAGGACTTATTACACTTCCCTGTGGTACGCCGTACTTACTTCTGCGACCTTGAGACCAGTCTCCAATTTTGACTTTCTGCACTCTGTGGACAGGAAGCTAGTAAATAATTGCAGGACCCTACCCTTATACCAATTTCTCCATTTTTTGTAAAAGTAGTTTTCGTGGAGACCGTATCAAAGGCCTTTGCGAGGTCGAGAAACACGCCTATGCACTTGTCTTTGGTTATCTAGGTGTTGGGCAATATAACCAGTCATCTGGGTTACGGCTTCGGTAGTTGACACTCCAACTCTAAAACCGTACTGATTTTGAGAAAATAAACTTTCGCTCTCAAGAAATTTCAATAGTCTCGAATTCATAACTTTTTCCATAATTTTTGATAGAGCGGTTAAGACTGAGATGGGGCGATAATTGTTGACGCAATCTTTTCTACCTCCTTTATGTATTGGCGAATGATTGAGATTTTGAATGAGTCTGGAAATACCCCTGTGTCAAAGCAAAGGTTGATTATATGTGTGATCGATGGTACAACATAATCGATCGTGCGTTTTAGGAAGACATTGGATATTCCGTCCCAACCAGGTGCACTATCGTTTTTAAGATTTCGAATTATCGACGCCACTTCATCTTCGGTGGTAAAGAAAAGAGCGATCGAGTTGGGAGGGTTAGGTAATTCAAAGTAATCAAACCGATTATCCAGATTACGTTGAGGATCTGACGTTATTTTTAGTGCTAAGCTTTCACCTACTTGAGAGAAATAGTTGTTGACGTATTCGGCAGATTTTTGCGGAGTATCAGCCACCTTCAATAAATCATCAGGTAAGGATTTCTGTTTGTTAAGGTGTACTATATTTTTAACAGCTTTCCAGAGCTTTCTTGTATTTTTTGAGTTCTTTTTAAGTTCATTTTGTTCGTAAATTCGTTTAAGCCGCTTAAGTAGGTTATTGCAGTAGTTCTTGTAGCGTGTGTATGTAATGTTTAGTATTTCGTTGTTAGGGTTAGTCTTACACTTAAGGTGCATACGGTCTCGATTTCTCATACATCGGATGAGTCCTGGAGTTATCCATGGCTTCAGGCATTGATATTTTTTAGGCTTCGTAGTCTTGCTTGTATTCGACAGAAGATGAGTTGAAAGTATATTTACTAGTTGATCAGCAGCTATGTTGGCATCATTTGATTTTAATATGGATTCAAAGTTAGTGTTTTTCATATCATTCAATAGCGATTCGTAGTTTATTTTGTTTATAGAAGTAGTTTCTTTAGATGTAGAATTGTAATGGGTACTCAAACATATAAGAACCGCAGAGTGATCAGTTAGAGGAGCTTTTAATACAAGAGTAATATTTGGTGCCTTAGTCTTAATCATTGTGTGGTCAAGGCAATTCGCTCCTCTGGTAGGATATGCATGGCTATTTAATATTCCATGGGAGCTTAGAAGGTTCAAATAGTCAGTTGAATTCAGATCTTCGTTGTCAACTTTGATATCGATATTAATGTCTCCTATAATAATTATATTACTATACCGTTTGTACTGCTTTAATAGTTTGTCCATGGATTCAACAAAACTAGATGCGTTACGGTAGGAAGGCGATCTGTAGACGGCGATGATCGCAGTGTTGGCGTTTGCTTTTATGCAAAGAACAGTGGCGCCTTCGAATAACGGCTCATCCACTGACACATCCAGGTCAGATCTTGTATATATTACAATACCATCGTTTTGGTTTTTGTTATTCTTTGTATAGAACGTATTGTAATTTGTTAGGCTAGGATATGATATAGTCTTACTATTCCATGTTTCTGTTAGGATATAAATATCACACATGAGATTAATTCTAGCAAGTAGTACTCTAAAATTATTAATATTACGGGTTATGCTCCTAATATTTTGAGTAAGAATTTTCAGTGATTTTAGTGACGAATTTTGGGCGATTATTTTTTGACATTCTTCTGGTTGACATAAGTAGGATTTGCCTGTAGTTATTTCATCTATTTCGGTTGTGTTATTGTAATATTGTTATTAATCATATTTAAAGTTAGCAAACCATGAAATTCTCAATGATCCACTGTAACAGGCTGGGAAAGGTAAATAAATATAGGTGAAGATAAATGTTGAAGTATTTGCATGTGTAGTGTTTGGTGTGATTGTAACGAATGTTGCCTGGTAGGTTACTTCCAGGTTTAAGCTAAAACAAAATTTGGTAGAGCAAAAAGGTATATAAAGAACAAAAAAAATTACCGTGGTCGAGTTGAGACTCAGCATAAGTGACAGTCATTGGGAGTTACGCAGTTTAGCGAGATCCGCTTCGTTTTTGATTTCAATATGGGGCGACTGGTCAGCTTTACGCATAAATACTCTTCCATTCGTTGTCCAGCAGTATCTGTAACCAGCGGTTGAAGCCAAGTCACGAGCCATGAAGAAAAGTCTTCGACCCTTTGCAGTTAGTGCTTCGGAGCTTATATAATAAAATAAATTAATTCAAATAATAAAAACTAAGGAACCTACAAAACGTAAAAAAGGTGTCACACTGTCCCTAGTCTGTGACATGGTAAATCATAATTATATTTTAGTTTTTTAGACATTCTTAGAAAATCCTAAGCTTGTATTCCATTTTCCTTTTTCGTGCTAAAGAGATTTGCAATAGATAAGTGTCATAAGATTATCTGTGTGTCTCTTCTGCGTATTTTTTTACCGAGCTTCAATCCTTTACAAAGATTTTCAAGTTCATTATTAATGCACACACAGACATGCCAAAGCACAAACAACATGGAAAAGTAAATATATAAATGAAGGCGCAGCTTATTATTATTTGTATACGGGAAAAGTAAAATGAAACTTGCAAATAGCAATGATGATTATACTAGGTTGTAGACTCGGTAGTGAGTCGTCTAGGTAGGTACCTAGACGACTCGGTACCGAGCCGAGTGGCACCTGCTACTGCAGTGCCAGGTGCACTTTTATGTTTCAGTATGAGGGCACTGTAGCTAATGAAATTACCCAGACCTAACGTCTGTTCAAATCCCGACACGTACCAATGTGTTTTCGAATTTTCGAAAATATATGTACGTTATCCGACGCTATTACGGTGAAGGAAAACATCGTGAGGAAACCTTCATGCACACCTGCGAAGAGATTCGAAGGTTGTGTGTGTGAAGTCGTCCAATCCGCACTGGACCCGCGTGGACGACTAAGGCCTAATCACCCTATACGGGTAGGCTCGGGTAGGCTCGTAATCAGTTTTTGGTCTCCTTTTATGCGGCTCTGCTGTGGTCAGGCGTATCACTTACCATCAGGTGGGCGTCCAGACCGTTCTGTACGCTTATATCATTAAAAATATTATTTTTTACTTCTGTCAAAATAATATTTCAGTACTATATGGGGCAAATAAAGAAAGAACAATCAAATTTTTTCATCAAAGACTACACATGCTTTTGGGTAGGCATAAACTTGTGTTTAAGATTCACGATCCTTGTCGCTGGTGTCGCGTAAACAGCAATTCAAGTGGACCTTTGACATTGTGGTTTAATCGTACTATGTGAACCTCCTTGCAATTAATTCAAATTGTTTATGTGTGAGTTACATTTAAAGCTTGCTTTACACGGAATGAATTCTTGATACTAAAAAACAGGCTTTTACAAAATGTACTAGGTTGCCTCTGAGAAGTCTGGCTTAGTCATGTCAAAGCAAATATTACAGAAGTTTGCTTTAAAGTCATAAGGCAAATAAATAATAAAACAAAGAACAGCGTCTTGTAGTTATTTTATTAAAATTAATGTAACCAACTTGCTTTTTATATTCTTGTAAATTATAAATCAAACGACCTAAGTTAGTATCAGAAATTAGTTTTTACGTTAGTTCAAGTTTAAAATTAATAAATACTTCAAAAACTCTACTTTTTAAAGTAAGTTACACCATTAATTTAATTTCAAATCCTTTTCTGTGACGTTACAGCCTTCGTATTTGTGCCCTTAATATAATTTTAATCCTCAATATGAGAATGGCTAAGATAGTAAAGGCTGTGAAGGTATATCGGCCCTGTTAAGATTATAGAGACGCGTTTTCTACTTTACGTTGTAACGTATAAGAGCTGTCTTATACGCATCGTACGATTGAGGCAATGAAAAAAACCCACTGGCTGGTCCGAACCGAGTTGCCGAAACTACTTGCGTCATTCTGTCTTAACACACCGGACTGGCCGCATAGACTAGCGACACTGGCCGGTTTTGAAAAAAAAGAAAAACGCCCGCGCGCGTAAACGGAACGCAACCAGTCGTCGACAGAGCGCGCGCTGTACCACACGCGCCGCCATTACTGTCAAAAAAATACGCGCCACATTTAGAAAGTTTTTCCCGAATTACGCGGCCGCGTGTGTATTGATATTGCGAAAAATAAATTGTGCTTGTTTCTGTGTTTTGTGTGTGAGTACATGATACAAGGAAGCTGACAGCGCCCGAGATGCTTATAACGTGAGTTGTTTGACGTGATTTGATTTTTAATAGTGTATAATATTAAGTTTTATTACATTAATAACCTTTTGGAATAATAGTTTTATTGAGTACTTAAAAGGTAATTTTATTGTCAATTTAAATAAGATGTTAATAAATTCTAATATGTATTTATATGGTTGATATTTTATTCGTATACGAATAAGTGTTAATTTAATGGCTGTATATAATTTTGAATACAATAATTATGAAGTCAGTTGGACGGCACAGTTTCGCAAGCGAACTCGTAATCAAACTGCGAATATTTGTAATCCGTCTTGACCTCGAAACATACATAAAACACGTAAACTTAGAGCACCACGGCACAAAGAAATAGATGGATTGCAACATTTGAATGGACACAAACATGTGAAATAAACTTTGGTTTGTGAAAAGCTTAATTCTTAAGTTTTGTCGACAAGTAAGTTTTGTAACATCAGATTAGTCGTTTGCCCCTTATATCGTAAAATAAAGTTAGGTGATAAAAGTTTCGTATTTACTTATCCTAAATAGTAAGTGAGATAGCGGACTCAGCAGGTCTAAACTTAAAAAGCTCTACGTAGAGAAAAAAGTAGAGAAAGTAAGTTTTTCTGGTTAGAATCTTAGGGTTGAGGATCGACTCTGATGCTAAATTGTCCGTAAGGAGTTACTTAAAAGCAAAAACTTTGAAAGTCATTAAAGTTGAATAAATAAATAGCCACTGACATTCACACAGCGCCATCTAGCAAACTAAGCATTATCCGCAATATGGATACTAAACAACGGATAAATATACTTTATATTTTTTGTGTACTTGCACTCTCATTTGCGATTACTGGGTTTGCTTTTTCTATTACATTTGATTCTTAACATCACTTACTGCTGCAGACTAGATAATTTATCCCAATAAGGAGAACTAGAGTGACCGACAAAGTCCACAAGTCTTAATCTTAACTTCATAACTTCACCAGACGACCCATTTGGTGTTGCGGTTGAGACGTCGACTGCAACAACAAGTTTCGGGCTCGATCCCCGGGCAGTACAAACATTTGTGTGTATGAACATGTCTGTTTGTAATGGTCTGGTGTTTTCTATGTATAATATGTATGTATTTACAAAAAAAATATAAGTATGTTTATCCGTTGCTAAGTACTCATACTACAGGCTTCACGCTTAATTTGGGGCTAGATGGCGCTGTGTGAATGTCAGTGGATATTTTTAATTATTATTATTTACCGGCAGTTGGCGAGTGCTGATGGCTCTCAGCCACGCGTGTTCTAGATCGAAACTAAGTGTTGATCTTTACTTTAATTGAGTTAAAAAAGGGATATCGCTCTATACGGTAAATAGCACCATCCCTTTTTAACTCAATTTCAGTAAATGATCGACGTTGAGTCTCGTTCTAGAACACGGGCTTCAGACGTACCACGTATTAAGATTGTGTAAAGTTGTCAAATCTAAATGCCCTTACATCTCTCTATGAACATGTACATGCACACAAATGTTTGTACTGCCCGGGAATCGAACCCTTAATGTAGTCGCCGACTGTAGTGTATATAGACGGCCTCCCTCGGCAGTGTGAGGGAGGCCGTCTTTACACACTACACGACATCTCAACCAATTACACCACATGGGTCGTCAATAAATAGTCATCATCATCAGCTCATTAGACGTCCCCACCGAGGGGCACGAGCCTACCCGTATAGGGTGATTAGGCCTTAGTCGTCCACGCGGGCCCAGTGCGGATTGGACGACTTCACACACAACCTTCGAATCTCTTCGCAGGCGTGCATGAAGGTTTCCTCACGATGTTTTCCTTCACCGTAAGAGCGTCGGATAACGTACATATATTTTTCGAAAATTCGAAAATACATTGGTACGTGTCGGGATTTGAACCTCAGCCCTCCCGGTAGGAAGGCGACAGTCCACACCACTGAGCCACCGACGCTCTAAATAAATAGTAAACAAAAGCAATACGAACATTCTTAAACAATCTGTATACAGATCCGGAATTCCATTTAAATTGGGTTTACTACAAACGTAATATAATACGATTGCAACGTAGCCGATTGCTTTGTTATCTAACACTCGGGCGGTCAAGTTTCGTCATTACTCATTATCAATCAATGATGAATTGATGATGATTAATAATCGTTATATTTTAACGGGGATGCCTCGTTTGTTAATTGTATTGTAAGGTGAATTTGTTAGGAGAAAGTACACTTTAAACAGGTCTCTATAGAGTTATGTAAATTGTTTTTAATTCTCAAGTATAATCAGATTGTAATATTCTTTTTTAAAATCAAACATATCTATACTTAAAGTCTGAACAAGACACCATTGAATAGTCGCTGCAATTTTACTTTCCTTCTTTTTCTACTTTTGAATATTCTGCCCCTGTTTTAGAAACGTGAAAATTATTTATAATGATAATTTATGTTATTTAAAACTAACCCTTAATACTTTCATATTTAAAATAACAAAAA